>NW_024121999.1:1531402-1566402 GCF_016745375.1 Pimephales promelas
AACGCTGAATACAGTTTCTCACGCCTTGAAAAAGTAAATTAAAAGGACAATTAAAAAATGACAAACGACGAACTGTGATTACCACAGGGGAAATAAAATCTAAAATTAAACTAATAAAAAAAGGAATAAAAAGTCCCACTTAACATAAAGGAAAAAAAGACAGAACACAATTTATAAGCTGAAAAAAATAAGCAATCAATTGTCTTTCATGGCTGTACAGAAAATATGAACTATAAAGTATAACAAAAAACAACAAAACAATTGATCATACTTTAAACGGATACAAATACAACACCCGTGATTCGTGCGATTTCCTGCTCACAATATTTAAACATTTCTTAAAATTGCAGACACTTCATAAAAAAAAACAACAGCGACATTGTCAGCAGTTCAAGCACACATGTTCAGTCGTGAGAAACATTTTAAAATATCACATAAATTAGTTATAAAATTATTCTCACCTGATCACCACAATCATCAAAGGTCAGTTTCTCCCTTTGCGCATGCGTGAGTGTGTGTGTTCCACTGGTGTCCAGACTAATGATGCTCTCACTGCAAGGTCTGACGTATTTCAGATCACTCTTTCTGGAGTCAGTGGTTCTGCAAACCTCATAATTGTACACGTGCTGTAAAGTTCCTGTGCCGCCTACGTCTGCGTAAAGAGGCGGATAATACGGAATAACTGGAAGATTCGCTCCAGATTTATAAAACATCCGCTCGCGTCTCCATCTGTAGCATTTGACTGACAGTATGGCGATGATAGACACGATAAAGAGAAATGAAACCACAGCCAAAGCCAAGACTAGATAGAAAGTCAGGTTCTCGTTGTATTCCTTGTCGTGCGTAAAGTCAGTGAACTCCGAGAGCACTTCCGGGAAGCTGTCCGCCACCGCCACGTTAACAATGACTGTAGCTGATCGAGAGGGCTGTCCGTTGTCCTCCACTACAACAGTGAGTCTTTGTTTGACAGCATCTTTATCTGTCACTTGGCGTACAGTTCTTATTTCTCCATTCTGTGCGCCCACTTCAAACAGCGCCCTGTCTGTGGCTTTCTGCAGTTTATATGAGAGCCAGGCGTTCTGACCAGAGTCCACATCTACAGCCACCACTTTAGTCACCAGATAACCCACATCTGCCGATCGAGGCACTATTTCAGCCACCACAGAAACACCTGACTGGACCGGGTACAGAACCTGAGGCGCGTTGTCATTCTGGTCCTGAATGATGATTTTGACGCTCGCGTTGCTGCTGAGAGGAGGAGAACCTCCGTCCTGCGCTTTTACGCGGAACTGGAAATCTTTGATCTGCTCGTAATCGAAAGATCGCACTGCATGTATGACTCCACTATCAGCACTAACGGACACTAACGAGGACACGGGCACTCCGTTGACCGACGAGTCCTCCAGTATGTAAGACACACGGGCATTCTGGTTAAAATCTGCGTCTCTGGCTCTGACTGTGAATATGGAAAGACCCGGTGTGTTGTTTTCTTGAACAGAGGCCTCATATGAGCTCTTCTCAAAGACGGGCGCGTTATCATTGACATCTGATATCTGTAAGGATAGAGTGACGCTGCTGGAGAGAGAGGGCACGCCCTCATCAGCGCACGTCACACTGATGTTATACTCAGACTCTCTCTCTCGGTCTAAATCACTGTCTGTCACTAGACTGAAGAAATTAGTATTAGTGGATTTAAGAGAAAAAGGAATATTTTCATTAACCGAACACTGAACTTTCCCATTTTCTCCTGAATCAGGATCCTGAACATTTATCATTGTAACCACCGTGTCAGACGCGAAATTTTCAGCAATCACGTTTGTTTTGGACATTATATCGATCACTGGCTTATTATCATTGATATCAATGACGTCAACTATGATTTTACAGGAATCACTAAAACCTCCGTGATCACTCGCTTGAACGCGTATCTCATAGCGTCGAGCTGTTTCATAATCAACTAGATCTGTCAATCTTACTTTACCATCAGTCTCGTTTATTTCAAATTTACTGCGGACATCATTAGTGTTTGTTATTGTATAGATTATTTCACTGTTTACTCCTTGGTCTTGGTCTGACGCACTAACTGTCGCTACAATTGTTCCTTTTGGTGAATTTTCAGTTACAGTGGCTTTATAAACGGATTGTGTGAAAACAGGAGAGTTATCATTCGCATCTAAAACAATAATATTTATTTGTATATTACCAGACATTTGTGGATCTCCCCCGTCAAAGGCTGTTAACGTTAAAGTCATAAGCTCCTGCTTTTCGCGATCTAGAGGCTTTTGTAAAATCATTTCTATATTTTGTCCTGGTTGCTTCTTGAACTTCAAGACAAAATTATCTGTTGGTTTTAATGAGTAGGTCTGAAGACCATTAATTCCAACGTCTAAATCTCTGGCTCGCTCTATTGTGAATTTTGTACCAATCGACGCAGATTCACTAATTCTAAAAGTCATCTCATCTTTTTCAAAAAATGGTGCATTGTCATTAATATCAAGCACCTCAATATTAACACTGTAAAACTCCATCGGGTTTTCCAGTATAATCTGTAAATGCAGCGCGCAAGGCGTTGTCTGTCCGCATAGCGCCTCTCGGTCTATTCTCTCTTTGATAAGGAGGACTCCTCTTTCTTTATTCAGCTCGATGTATTCAGCGCTGTCTCCTGTATAAATACGCGCTTTACCCGATTTCAGTCTCTTTAAATCTAAACCCAAATCCTGCGCTATGTTCCCGACTAAAGAGCCTTTCGCCATTTCTTCAGGAATGGAGTAACTGACCTGCCCGAGAGCTGAACTGAGAGAGAGAAACCAAATAAACAGCAGTACTTGCCGCGCCATTGTTCTGTCCGACATTTTGCAGAAGATCACGGGATGAAGATTAAGACAGAAAAGCAAAGAAATCAATCCAAAATGCTGGAGGAGATCATGAATATATCCAAAGTGAAAAGAACAAGAAAAGTCTGTAATCCAAGAAAATTGTATTAAATACAGTATCTCCGTGACTGTCCTTCTCTCTCCTCTTCAGACTGCGCTCTCAGCTTCTGTCTCTCTCTCTCTAATAATATGGAGATGATGGGGGTGGAACTGCAGCAGATCTGCTCTATAAACTGACAGATTGACCAACAGCGGCACTATGAGTCCAGTCTGATGAACTACAGATAATATAAAATTACTAAACCTTTATTCTCAATGTCAGACATGTTTGAGAGAAGTTAGTATATAAGTTTTTACTAAAGTTCTTAAGTAGAACACTAAAAAAGTCCATAACAACATATATTTATAATACAAAGATTGAATGTGTTTGTGTTAATAAAGATAGAAGGGGAAAAATAAATATGTTTCGTGATTTCATGTGGTCCTATCAGTATGAACACTGATCAAGTCAGAAAGAGAGATTTACCTAAACATAATTATTCACAAATCTACTCAAAAATGAACAAACACATCTAATTAGAAATGAAATTGTCTATAGTTAAACTTTTGAACAGGAGTGCAGACAAAAAAAGATGTTGAAAATCTCAAAAAGATTGTGTGTTGTAAAGAGATGCAGAAGAATATATGAAGTAAATGACCGCGATTCAGGACCATGGCCAGGGCAGCAAGTGCAAACGCTGAAGAGTTTCTCACTTCTTCACAAAAACAAGTGAAAATCACTCAAATATTTTTTTTTTTAAATGGCAAATAACAAATTGTGCATATGACAGAAAAAAGTTTACTTTTTTTTACTGACATTACAGGGGCAACGTGTCATATACTAGGACTTCAACTGAAAATAAATTAAAACGGAATAAAAAGCAACTTCCACTAAACGTATTAAAGAAAAAAAAGGAAATGAAGAAGCTGCAGAATAAGCTGTAGTTTTCTGTCTTTCATGACTGAACAAGCAAATTAACTACATAATTACAACACGACGAAAAACACCAGACCTCTAATGAGAGAATAAATATTTTAAGTACACAACTGCACTAAATGTTAAACTAAATTGTCGATCAGACTATAATAAACAGATAAAAATAAATTGCAGATAATTCGTGTTATTTCCTACTAAAATGATTTAAACACTTATTAAAATTGCAGAGACACTTCAGTTCAGAAAACCTGTCAGTGACCGTGTCAACAACTCAAGTAAAATTATTCAATCAAGACAAAAATTTTAAAATATCACATAAATTAGTTATAAAATTATTCTCACCTGATCAAAAGAATCATCATTATTCAGTTTTCCTCTCTGCGCATGCGTGAGTGTGTGTGTCCCACTGGTGTCCAGACTAATGATGCTCTCACTGCAAGGTCTGACGTATTTCAGATCACTCTTTCTGGAGTCAGTGGTTCTGCAAACCTCATAATTGTACACGTGCTGTAAAGTTCCTGTGCCGTCTGCGTAAAGAGGCGGATAATACGGAATAACTGGAAGATTCGCTCCAGATTTATAAAACATCCGCTCGCGTCTCCATCTGTAGCATTTGACTGACAGTATGGCGATGATAGACACGATAAAGAGACATGAAACAACAGCCAAGGCCAAGACTAGATAGAAAGTCAGGTTCTCGTTGTATTCCTTGTCGTGCGTAAAGTCAGTGAACTCCGAGAGCACTTCAGGGAAGCTGTCCGCCACCGCCACGTTAACAATGACTGTAGCTGATCGAGAGGGCTGTCCGTTGTCCTCCACTACAACAGTGAGTCTTTGTTTGACAGCATCTTTATCTGTCACTTGGCGTACAGTTCTTATTTCTCCATTCTGTGCGCCCACTTCAAACAGCGCCCTGTCTGTGGCTTTCTGCAGTTTATATGAGAGCCAGGCGTTCTGACCAGAGTCCACATCTACAGCCACCACTTTAGTCACCAGATAACCCACATCTGCCGATCGAGGCACTATTTCAGCCACCACAGAAACACCTGACTGGACCGGGTACAGAACCTGAGGCGCGTTGTCATTCTGGTCCTGAATGATGATTTTGACGCTCGCGTTGCTGCTGAGAGGAGGAGAGCCTCCGTCCTGCGCTTTTACGCGGAACTGGAAATCTTTGATCTGCTCGTAATCGAAAGATCGCACTGCATGTATGACTCCACTATCAGCACTAACGGACACTAACGAGGACACGGGCACTCCGTTAACCGACGAGTCCTCCAGTATGTAAGACACACGGGCATTCTGGTTAAAATCTGCGTCTCTGGCTCTGACTGTGAATATGGAAAGACCCGGTGTGTTGTTTTCTTGAACAGAGGCCTCATATGAGCTCTTCTCAAAGACGGGCGCGTTATCATTGACATCTGATATCTGTAAGGAGAGAGTGACGCTGCTGGAGAGAGAGGGCACGCCCTCATCAGCGCACGTCACACTGATGTTATACTCAGACTCTCTCTCTCGGTCTAAATCACTGTCTGTCACTAGACTGAAGAAATTAGTATTAGTGGATTTAAGAGAAAAAGGAATATTTTCATTAACTGAACACTGAACTTTCCCATTTTCTCCTGAATCAGGATCCTGAACATTTATCATTATAACCACAGTGTCAGGCATAGCATTTTCTGCTATTACGTTTGTTTTGGATATAATATTGATCACGGGCGTATTATCATTGATATCAATGACATCAACAATGATTTTACAGGAATCAGTCAAACCTCCGTGATCACTCGCCTGAACGCGTATCTCATAATTGCGAGCTTTTTCAAAATCTATTATTCCAACGCATTCTCACCCCAAGGCGTCACCTTTGACCATGCTTCAATATTTGACGTTTTAGGCGCCCTTTAGCGTCACTTACATGACGCGATCCTACGGCGTCATCTAACTGACGCTAAAGGAAAGCGTCTGTTAGAGGACGCGGTTAGGTTTAGGTGTGGGGTGGGGGTAGGGTACACGCGATCCTAGGGCGTCATCTAACTGACGCTAAAGGGCGCCTAAAGCGTCAGATATTGAAGCATGTCCAAATGCTTCCCAAGGCGTCAGTTAGGTGACGCCTTGGGAGTGAGAATGGGCTGATTATTCCGACCACCGTGACCTGCCCGTTATCTTTATTTATGTCAAATAACTGACGGACATTATCTTGCATGTTAGTAATGGAATACTCTATCTTACTATTTATACCCTCATCTGCGTCAGTTGCGCTCACTGTTGACACAATAGTGTCTTTTGGCGCATTCTCGGTCACAGACGCTTTATACACTGACTGCGAGAAAACAGGGGCATTGTCGTTTGCGTCTAAAACAGAAATGTGAATCTCTATACTGCCAGACAACTGAGGATCTCCTCCATCAACAGCTGTGAGCACTAATATTACATCATGTTGTTTTTCACGGTCTAAAGGCTTTTGCAGAACCATTTCGACATTTTTTCCATCTCCTGGTTGATTTTTAAATTTAAGGTTAAAATTATCAGTCGGTTTTAACATATAGCTTTGAAGGCCGTTGATTCCCACATCGAGATCTATAGCAGGCTCTAATGTAAATTTTGACCCCAAAATAGCCGATTCGCTGATCCTGAAATGAATCCTACCCTTTTCAAAACTGGGAGTGTTGTCATTAATATCTACTATTTCGATGGTAACGCTAAAAAGTTCCATCGGGTTTTCCAGAATAATCTGTAAATGCAGCGCGCAAGGCGTTGTCTGTCCGCATAGCGCCTCTCGGTCTATTCTCTCTTTGATAAGGAGGACTCCTCTTTCTTTATTCAGCTCGATGTATTCAGCGCTGTCTCCTGTATAAATACGCGCTTTACCCGATTTCAGTCTCTTTAAATCTAAACCCAAATCCTGCGCTATGTTCCCGACTAAAGAGCCTTTCGCCATTTCTTCAGGAATGGAGTAACTGACCTGCCCGAGAGCTGAACTGAGAGAGAGAAACCAAATAAACAGCAGTACTTGCCGCGCCATTGTTCTGTCCGACATTTTGCAGAAGATCACGGGATGAAGATTAAGACATAAAGCAAAGAAATCAATCCAAAATGCTGGAGATCATGAATATATCCAAAGTGAAAAGAACAAGAAAAGTCTGGAATCCAAGAGAATTGTATTAAATACAGTATCTCCGTGATTGTCCTTCTCTCTCCTCTTCAGACTGCGCTCTCAGCTTCTGTCTCTCTCTCTAATAATATGGAGATGATGGGGGTGGAACTGCAGCAGATCTGCTCTATAAACTGACAGATTGACCAACAGCGGCACTATGAGTCCAGTCTGATGAACTACAGATAATATAAAATTACTAAACCTTTATTCTCAATGTCAGACATGTTTGAGAAAAGTTAATATAAAAGTTCTTACTAAAGTTCTTAAGTATAACACTAAAAAAGTCCATAACAACACAAATTTATAATACAAAGATTGAATGTGTTTGTGTTAATAAAGATAGAAGGGGAAAAATAAATATGTTTCGTGATTTCATGTGGCCATATCAGTATGGACACTGATCAAGTCAGAAAGAGAGATTTACCTAAACATAATTATTCACAAATCTACTCAAAAAATGAACAAACACATCTAATTAGAAATGAAATTGTCTATAGTTAAACTTTTGAACAGGAGTACAGACAAAAAGATGTTAAAAATCTCAAAAAGATTGTGTGTTGTAAAGAGATGCAGAAGAATATATGAAGTAAATGACCGCGATTCAGGACCATGGCCAGGGCAGCAAGTGCAAACGCTGAAGAGTTTCTCACTTCTTCATAAAAACAAGTGAAAATCAAACAAAGATTTTTTTTTTTTAAATGGCAAATAACAAATTGTGCATATGACAGAAAAAAAAGTTTAGTTTTTTTACTAACATTACAGGGGCAACGTGTCATACTAGGACTTCAACTGAAAATAAATTCAAACGGAATAAAAAGCAACTTCCACTAAAAGTATTAAAGAAAAAAAAAAAAGGAAATGAAGAAGCTGCAGAATAAGCTGTAGTTTTCTGTCTTTCATGACTGAACAAGCAAATTAACTACATAATTACAATACGACGAAAAACACCAGACCTCTAATGAGAGAATAAATATTTTAAGTACACAACTGCACTAAATGCTAAACTAAAATGTCGATCAGACTATAATAAACAGATAAAAATAAATTGCAGATAATTCGTGTTATTTCCTACTAAAATGATTTAAACACTTATTAAAATTGCAGAGACACTTCATTTCAGAAAACCTGTCAGTGACCGTGTCAACAACTCAAGTAAAATTATTCAATCAAGACAAAAATTTTAAAATATCACATAAATTAGTTATAAAATTATTCTCACCTGATCAAAAGAATCATCATTATTCAGTTTTCCTCTCTGCGCATGCGTGAGTGTGTGTGTCCCACTGGTGTCCAGACTAATGATGCTCTCACTGCAAGGTCTGACGTATTTCAGATCACTCTTTCTGGAGTCAGTGGTTCTGCAAACCTCATAATTGTACACGTGCTGTAAAGTTCCTGTGCCGCCTACGTCTGCGTAAAGAGGCGGATAATACGGAATAACTGGAAGATTCGCTCCAGATTTATAAAACATCCGCTCGCGTCTCCATCTGTAGCATTTGACTGACAGTATGGCGATGATAGACACGATAAAGAGAAATGAAACCACAGCCAAAGCCAAGACTAGATAGAAAGTCAGGTTCTCGTTGTATTCCTTGTCGTGCGTAAAGTCAGTGAACTCCGAGAGCACTTCAGGGAAGCTGTCCGCCACCGCCACGTTAACAATGACTGTAGCTGATCGAGAGGGCTGTCCGTTGTCCTCCACTACAACAGTGAGTCTTTGTTTGACAGCATCTTTATCTGTCACTTGGCGTACAGTTCTTATTTCTCCATTCTGTGCGCCCACTTCAAACAGCGCCCTGTCTGTGGCTTTCTGCAGTTTATATGAGAGCCAGGCGTTCTGACCAGAGTCCACATCTACAGCCACCACTTTAGTCACCAGATAACCCACATCTGCCGATCGAGGCACTATTTCAGCCACCACAGAAACACCTGACTGGACCGGGTACAGAACCTGAGGCGCGTTGTCATTCTGGTCCTGTATGATGATTTTGACGCTCGCGTTGCTGCTGAGAGGAGGAGAGCCTCCGTCCTGCGCTTTTACGCGGAACTGGAAATCTTTGATCTGCTCGTAATCGAAAGATCGCACTGCATGTATGACTCCACTATCAGCACTAACGGACACTAACGAGGACACGGGCACTCCGTTAACCGACGAGTCCTCCAGTATGTAAGACACACGGGCATTCTGGTTAAAATCTGCGTCTCTGGCTCTGACTGTGAATATGGAAAGACCCGGTGTGTTGTTTTCTTGAACAGAGGCCTCATATGAGCTCTTCTCAAAGACGGGCGCGTTATCATTGACATCTGATATCTTTAAGGAGAGAGTGACGCTGCTGGAGAGAGAGGGCACGCCCTCATCAGCGCACGTCACACTGATGTTATACTCAGACTCTCTCTCTCGATCTAAATCACTGTCTGTCACTAGACTATAAAAACCATCGGGCGATGACTGAATGACAAACGGAACATTGTCATTTAAGAGACAATTAACTTTACCTCCTTCATTCGAGTCTACGTCTTGAATATTTAATATTGCAAGAACAGTGCCAGATTTGGAATCCTCTGATATCTGGCTTGATTTTGAAATAATATTAATAGCTGGATTGTTATCGTTTATGTCAACAACGTCAACAATTATCTTACAAGAATCCGTATGACCACCATCATCTCGTGCTTGAACATCAATTTGATAAAACTTACTCATTTCATAATCTATACCCCCAGTGAGCTTTACAACACCAACATCCGGGTCTATTTCAAAAATATCTGCCGCTTTGTCGGCCGTATTTGAAATAGAAAACGATATTCTACCATTCGCACCCTGATCAGCATCAGAAGCACCAACTGTTGTTAAAACTGTGCCTTTTGGTGAGTTTTCAGCTATGCTGGTTTTGTATACGGATTGTGAACACACAGGGGCGTTATCATTAGCATCTAAAACAGTAATGAGTATCTTCATTGTACCGGACATCTGGGGCTCGCCTCCATCAAATGCTGTTAAAAGTAAGGAGATATGGTCTTGTTTCTCTCGGTCTAAGGGTGTTTGAAGAACCATTTCTACGGCTTTATTTCCATCAGGGAGATTCTGAAATTTCAAAACGAAATTATCTGTTGGTTCTAAAGAATAACTCTGCAGACCATTTCGACCAACGTCATGATCAATAGCCCTATCCAAAAGAAATCTGGCTCCTGCTGAAGACAATTCGTTTATTTCAAATCTCACCTCACTCTTACTAAACAACGGCGCATTGTCATTTATATCTGTGACCTCAACTGTAACGCGGTACAACTGCATCGGGTTTTCCAGAATAATCTGTAAATGCAGCGCGCAAGGCGTTGTCTGTCCGCATAGCGCCTCTCGGTCTATTCTCTCTTTGATAAGGAGGACTCCTCTTTCTTTATTCAGCTCGATGTATTCAGCGCTGTCTCCTGTATAAATACGCGCTTTACCCGATTTCAGTCTCTTTAAATCTAAACCCAAATCCTGCGCTATGTTCCCGACTAAAGAGCCTTTCGCCATTTCTTCAGGAATGGAGTAACTGACCTGCCCGAGAGCTGAACTGAGAGAGAGAAACCAAATAAACAGCAGTACTTGCCGCGCCATTGTTCTGTCCGACATTTTGCAGAAGATCACGGGATGAAGATTAAGACAGAAAGCAAAGAAATCAATCCAAAATGCTGGAGATCATGAATATATCAAAAGTGAAAAGAACAAGAAAAGTCTGTAATCCAAGAGAATTGTATTAAATACAGTATCTCCGTGATTGTCCTTCTCTCTCCTCTTCAGACTGCGCTCTCAGCTTCTGTCTCTCTCTCTAATAATATGGAGATGATGGGGGTGGAACTGCAGCAGATCTGCTCTATAAACTGACAGATTGACCAACAGCGGCACTATGAGTCCAGTCTGATGAACTACAGAAACAAGTGAATACACGTATGCTTTTCTTATTTCTATTTTAATTCAAACGTCTACAGCTTATTAAAAAGCGTCAAATTAAAGCAACAGTATATAATAGAAAAAAAATCGAGAAAAAATGCTACATTAATTCATATAAATTTGGACAGCAATAAACATCACAGAGAAAAAAAAAATCTGTCCTTGATTTGATTTCTTTAAATTGTCATGTATCTGCAATGATAAAATCAATTTAAAATAGCAGAAAACAATGAAAAAAATAATAATAATAAATTTCCCATATATAATTTACAACAAAACTAAATGCAAACAAAATAAATAATGAACTGTATAATATTCTAAGGGGAAAATTGGAAAGTCACAAGGAGGAACTGAACTAACATTTCCGACAAACAACATTTCAGCACCATGGTCAGCGATTCGAAGGCACATATTCTACACAAGGGTTTTATACAAATTATATACGACAATCACATAATGATTATCAAACATTGTACTAAAAAAATGTGTTTTACAGAAAACATCAAACAATTTTAACTCTATCAGAGACATATATACAGTAAACCTCACCTGATCATTGAAACGGTTGGTCGGATTTTCCCTTTGCGCATGCGTGAGTGTCTGTGTTCCACTGGTGTCCAGGCTAATGATGCTCTCACTGCAAGGTCTGGCGTATTTCAGATCACTCTTTCTGGAGTCAGTGGTTCTGCAAACCTCATAATTGTACACGTGCTGTAAAGTTCCTGTGCCGCCTACGTCTGCGTAAAGAGGCGGATAATACGGAATAACTGGAAGATTCGCTCCAGATTTATAAAACATTCGCTCGCGTCTCCATCTGTAGCATTTGACTGACAGTATGGCGATGATAGACACGATAAAGAGAAATGAAACCACAGCCAAAGCCAAGACTAGATAGAAAGTCAGGTTTTCGTTGTATTCCTTGTCGTGCGTAAAGTCAGTGAACTCCGAGAGCACTTCAGGGAAGCTGTCCGCCACCGCCACGTTAACAATGACTGTAGCTGATCGAGAGGGCTGCCCGTTGTCCTCCACTACAACAGTGAGTCTTTGTTTGACAGCATCTTTATCTGTCACTTGGCGTACAGTTCTTATTTCTCCATTCTGTGCGCCCACTTCAAACAGCGCCCTGTCTGTGGCTTTCTGCAGTTTATATGAGAGCCAGGCGTTCTGACCAGAGTCCACATCTACAGCCACCACTTTAGTCACCAGATAACCCACATCTGCCGATCGAGGCACTATTTCAGCCACCACAGAAACACCTGACTGGACCGGGTACAGAACCTGAGGCGCGTTGTCATTCTGGTCCTGAATGATGATTTTGACGCTCGCGTTGCTGCTGAGAGGAGGAGAGCCTCCGTCCTGCGCTTTTACAACGAAACTAAGCTGTTTAATTTGCTCATAATCAAACGAACGAACTGCGTGTATCACACCATTCTCAGAGTTTATAGACACGTACGAGGAAATCGGCGCTCCACCAATATGAGTATCTTCTAAAAAATATGACACTCTGGCGTTTTGATTCCAATCTAAATCTCTCGCCGTCACACTACATATGGAAAACCCTGCTGCGTTATTTTCAGGAAGCTGTGCTGTATAGCTATTTCGTTCAAAAACTGGCGCGTTGTCATTGATGTCAGAAATCTTGAGTCGAAGTGTCGTTGAGCTCGAGAGTGCAGGTGAACCCGAATCAGTCGCTATCACTGTTATATTATATTCTGATTGTGTTTCACGGTCAAGAAAGGCATCTGTGATCAAATTATAATAATTAGAGAGGGATGATTTGAAACTAAACGGGAGATTTTCATTAATGGAGCACGTAACCTGTCCATTTTTCCCAGAGTCAGAATCTTTTATATTAACCACTGCGATTGTTGTACCTGGGGGCGCATCCTCTGATAAAGGGCTCGAGAGAGACATGAGGATTATTACGGGCGAATTATCATTTACGTCCACTACTTCAATTACGAGCTTACTTGTACTCGTCAAACCTCCTTGATCTGTCGCTTTAATTCTGATTTCAAAACGTTTGTCTTTCTCAAAGTCAATATTTCCAAGAACCGACACCAAGCCAGTGTTTTCATCAATGCTAAAAATATCTCTCGACTGTTCTTTCAGATCAGAGAAGGAAAACGTTATATGTCCGTTGGATCCACTATCTGCATCTGTGGCGTTAACTGTTGTAATGTACGTGCCTTTCTGTGCGTTCTCCAACACAGATGCCCTATAAACAGTCTGGTTAAACACAGGTGCATTGTCATTCGCATCTAAAACAGTAACATCTATATTAACAGAGCCAGACCTCTGCGGGTTTCCACCATCTACAGCGATCAGCTTCAGAGATAGATGAGGATGCTCCTCCCGGTCTAAAGCTTTATCAAGAACCATTTCTACATACCTACTTCCGTCGGGATTTGAATGTTGTTTTAAAACAAAATAATTGTTCCTTGTGAGAATATAATTTTGCAATGAATTTAATTGTACATCAGCATCATATGCACTCTCCAGTGCAAAGCGTGAACCAGGAGTCGCAGATTCGCTTATTTCAAAATTAATTTTGTTTTTGTCGAATACAGGGGAATTATCATTTACGTCTATAATTTCAACCGTTACCTGATGTAGTTCAATTGGGTTCTCTAGAATGATCTCGAAGCTGAAGCTGCACGGTGTGACGTCGCCGCATAGCTGCTCTCGGTCTATTCTCTCACTCACGACTAGAACTCCTTTGTCTGTTCTAAGCTCTGCGTATTGGGCGCTTTCTCCGGTCACGATGCGCGCTCGTCCCGCTCGAAGCCTTTTCAAATCCAGCCCCAGATCCTGTGCAACATTACCAATAAGCGAGCCTTTACTCATTTCTTCAGGGATGGAGTACCGGATTTGAGAGCTGGCAAAAGGAATGTAGCAGGAGATGAAAAACAATACTTGCCACTGCGGTCGGAAGAAAACAGGCCATCGAGCACATCCATTTCGATACAAATCCTTAACAGCCATACTGATTAGAAAGCAAGTTCAATAATATTTCCAGTATTCAATGGAATAAAAGACCATTCCAAGGTAGGACCACAAAAACCGTTTTGTATTCGGTATAGGAAAAGAAAAGGAAAGAGATAGTCACCCTCTCACCATCCCGTAAGGAATGAAACAGAGGGAGAGATGCGTCACAGGCTCACAGCGCGTAATGATTGGGCGGGGACAAGGTTTACTGTTAGTCAAGCTTATTGCACACAAAGTATTTCACTGACCAACAGCGGCCCTTAGAGTTCAAAATAAGCATTGACAGAATGCATATACATATCAAAAGTTAGACAAATAAAAAATGCATTTATATGAAGAGTTCAGATGCAAAAGCCTCTAAATGCCATTTGAAATTTTCTTCTTTAACAATGATTTTTTATCAAGCTTGTATATTTAAGTTCAGTGATTTCACTTAAATGGCAATGATAATTACCTATTAATTGTTATTTAAGTGAAATTACTGAACTTAAATATACAAGTTTATATATACAACCTCAATACAGACAAATAAAGATAAATGAGTAAAATTTCACAGTTGCTCCTAATATGAGACAAAAATTAAACTTTTTTTGGTATGAACTGATCTTCAGTGCAGACTTTTTACAGTTCATTATATTATCATATTACATTAATTTAGTGAATAATAATATTCACAGGGACTTCAGATGGAAATTAGGTGCAAGCATTTCTCCTCCTGTGAGTTTGTGTGTGTATGCATGGTTCCTGACAAATAGATGGATAAAATAAAAATAATAATAATAATGTCTCACCTCTACTGGCGAATTTAATTCATTCAGCACGTTGTTCTCGTTGGGCGCGCGCTGCAGTGTTCCTGTAGAATTAGGATCCACTATCAACACGTTCTGACTTGCAGGTCCAACAAATTTACAGTCACTTCTTCTGGAATCGGTCGTTCTGTAAACCTCATAATTATACGCGTGCTGTAGAGTTCCTGTGCCAACAGTGTCCGCGTAACGCGGTGGATAATACGGGATAACTGGCAGATTCGACTTGTAATACATACGTGATTGTCTCCACCTGTAGATCTTAACAGATATTATGACGACTAAACATGTTATGAAAAGAAATGAGACTGCAGCCAAGGCCAATACTAAGTAAAAAGTCAAGTTGTTGTTGTATTCCTTGTCGTGCGTAAAGTCAGTGAACTCCGAGAGCACTTCAGGGAAGCTGTCCGCCACCGCCACGTTAACAATGACTGTAGCTGATCGAGAGGGCTGCCCGTTGTCCTCCACTACAACAGTGAGTCTTTGTTTGACAGCATCTTTATCTGTCACTTGGCGTACAGTTCTTATTTCTCCATTCTGTGCGCCCACTTCAAACAGCGCCCTGTCTGTGGCTTTCTGCAGTTTATATGAGAGCCAGGCGTTCTGACCAGAGTCCACATCTACAGCCACCACTTTAGTCACCAGATAACCCACATCTGCCGATCGAGGCACTATTTCAGCCACCACAGAAACACCTGACTGGACCGGGTACAGAACCTGAGGCGCGTTGTCATTCTGATCTTGGATGAAAATGTTCACGGTTACGTTCGTACAAAGCGGAGGAGAGCCGCCATCCTGCGCTTTTATAGTTACCTTAATGTTTTTGATCTGTTCATAATCGAAAGAGCGCACTGCATGTACAACCCCACTCTCCGCGTTTACAGAAACATACGTTCCTACGGGAGACCCGCCCAAGTCATTTTCTTCCAGAATGTAAGATATACGCGCATTCTGGTTTTCATCCGGGTCATGAGCTCTGATTCTGAGAATAGAAACGCCGGGTGAATTATTCTCGAGCAAGTACGAGTTATAAACACTGTCCTTAAAAACTGGGGCATTATCATTAACATCCGTTACTTTCAGATGAAACGTTTTTCTGCTTGTTAAAGGCGGCTTTCCGGAATCAGTGGCGATAACAGTGATGTTGTACTCTGACAATTTCTCGCGATCTAAAATAGCATTCGTGACTAAAGAATAATAATTTCTCAAAGTCGATTTTATAGCAAAATCTTCAGATCCTTCGATAAAACAATTGACTTTGCCATTATCATCAGTGTCTGAGTCCTTAACATTAATTATTGCGATTGTAGTATCAGCGGGAGCGTTTTCGGATACTGAGCTCGAGAAAGACATTATATTAATGGCAGGTGCATTATCGTTTACATCAATGACCTCTAATGCAATTTTACTCGAATCGGTTAATCCACCCTGATCCCTAGCCTCGACTGTTAGTTCAAATTTAGTATCTTTTTCATGATCAATTTCTCCAACAACAGAAACAATGCCAGTGTTGCTGTCAATGTTGAATAGCTGCGCAGATGTTCCTTTTTGTTTATAGAAATTGTATGTTATTCGTCCATAAGAACCAGCGTCAGCATCTGTGGCGTTTACTGTTGTAATGTACGTGCCTTTCTGTGCGTTCTCCATCACAGATGCCCTGTAAACAGTCTGGTTAAACACAGGTGCATTGTCATTCGCATCTAAAACAGTAACATCTATATTAACAGAGCCAGACCTCTGCGGGTTTCCGCCATCTACAGCGATCAGCTTCAGAGATAGATGAGGATGCTCCTCTCGGTCTAAGGCTTTCTGTAAAACCATTTCCGCGTATTTACTGCCGTCTGGACTCGAGTGTTGCTTTATAACAAAATGGCTATTTGGTGATAAAATGTAATTCTGCAGCGAGTTCACGCCTACATCGTGATCATCTGCGCTTTCCAACAAAAAACGTGAACCCAGAGTTGCAGACTCACTAATTTCGAATTTTAATTCTTTGTTCTGGAACGACGGCGCGTGATCATTTTCATCCAATATCTCAATGGTAACAGGGTGCAGCTCCATTGGGTTCTCTAGAATCATCTCGAAGCTGAAGCTGCACGGTGTGATGTCACCGCAAAGCTGCTCTCGGTCTATTCTCTCACTCACGACTAGCATCCCTTTGTCTGCTTTAAGCTCTGCGTATTGGGTGCTTTCTCCGGTCACTATACGCGCTCGACCCGCTCGAAGCCTGTTCAAATCCAGCCCCAGATCTTGTGCTACATTACCTATGAGTGAACCTTTCTTCATCTCCTCCGGAATCGAATATCGTATCTGTCCGCTTGCAGTGTAAAAATAACAAGAAAAAAACATTGATAACACCCACGGTTTTTTCCATAGCCAAGAGCTGCGAGTGGATTCTCTCATCCAAGAGCTCCGTTGCATCATAATCACAAAATCCAATTCAAATGTTGAGATGTAGTCCAAGATGGTGCGAGAGAAAAAAAAATAATGCAATAAAACGGTACTGCAAACCTTAATATCTCCCGCACACAAACCCTGAATAAAAATGTCGAGGCAGCCTTGCCCTCATCTGCCAAAACGCAAGAAAATGGGGAGGGGTAAAGATTGCTGGATGACAAAGCACAGCATAAAATGTTTCACTGATCAACAGCGGCCCTTGCTGTTCAAAGTAAGCGTTAACAAGCCTACGTAATTCTACAAAATATGTGTAAGTGTATCAGTGAATTCGTTATACACATTTACATTCTAAATGTAGGTTCCGCGGTTAGCAGGTACTAATAGTGAAGGAAACAATTGAAGAACAAGTGTCTAAAAAATAACTATGAAATAAAAAAAGTCTAAAAAATACATCACAAACTGTACTGTTGCTGTCCATAAACGAAGTGCTGAAACGATACATTAAAATTTTAATTAAAAGAAGCACGTGCATGAACATTTCGAGAGTAAAAATGAAATCAAACACTTTGAAAGGCTAATAATTAAATATCCGCATTACCCACCTGTAGCGAAGAGTCTGACTCATCAAGGATGTTTTTCTCGATGGGCGCGCGCTGCACTGTCCCTGTAGAACCGGGGTCCACTATTAACAAACCCTGACTAGCAGGTCTGGCGAACTTACAGTCACTCCTTCTGGAATCTGTCGTGCTGTAAACCTCATAATTATACGCGTGCTGCAGAGTTCCTGTGCCAACAGTGTCCGCGTAACGCGGTGGATAGTACGGGATAACTGGCAGATTCGACTGAAAGTACATACGCGATTGCCTCCATCTGTAGATTTTAACAGATATAATGACGACTAAACATGTTATGAAAAGAAATGAGACTGCAGCCAAGGCCAAAACTAGATAGAAAGTCAGGTTTTCGTTGTATTCCTTGTCGTGCGTAAAGTCAGTGAACTCCGAGAGCACTTCAGGGAAGCTGTCCGCCACCGCCACGTTAACAATGACTGTAGCTGATCGAGAGGGCTGTCCGTTGTCCTCCACTACAACAGTGAGTCTTTGTTTGACAGCATCTTTATCTGTAACTTGGCGTACAGTTCTTATTTCTCCATTCTGTGCGCCCACTTCAAACAGCGCCCTGTCTGTGGCTTTCTGCAGTTTATATGAGAGCCAGGCGTTCTGACCAGAGTCCACATCTACAGCCACCACTTTAGTCACCAGATAACCCACATCTGCCGATCGAGGCACTATTTCAGCCACCACAGAAACTCCTGACTGGACCGGGTACAGAACCTGAGGCGCGTTGTCATTCTGGTCCTGAATTTGGATTTTAATTTGCGCACTGGTGCTGAGAGCTGGCGCACCGCCATCCTGAGCCTTTACCCTGAAATCAAGTGATTTTATTTTTTCGTAGTCAAACGAGCGCATGGCATAAACAACACCAGTTTCAGCGTTAACTGATATAAGAGAGGACAATGATTCCCCGTTTATCTGCACGTCTTCAATGAGGTACGCAACCCTTGCATTCTGGTTCGAGTCTGCATCGCGCGCATGAACGCAAGTTATTGAATGACCCGGTGAATTGTTTTCAGCCATAACCGCCGAGTAGACACTTTTATCAAACATTGGCTCGTTATCGTTGACGTCATTAATTTTAATGACTAACGTTTTATTGTTGCTTAGTGGAGGTGATCCTTGATCAGCCACTGTTATAGTAATGTTGTACTCCGAGACAGTTTCGCGGTCTAAAGCACCGTCTGATACTAAAGTATAGTAATTGGCAAGGGTCGACTTCATCTTAAAAGGCAAAGAGGGGCTTATACTGCAACTTATAAGCCCATTCTTCCCCGAATCTGCATCTTTAACACTTATTATAGCAACTGTAGTGTCTGTGGGCGAGTCCTCCGCAATTGTATTTGACAATGATGTTAAGGATATGACTGGCATGTTATCATTCACATCGGTCACTTCCACAATAACTTTACATGAATTCGACAGAGAACCCTTGTCTTTGGCCATTACATTTAATTGATATTGTTTAACCTTCTCGTAATCGATATTTCCCAGCACTCGAATCTCCCCGTTGTCGGGATTTAGAGAAAACACACTACTCGCCTGTGATATTTGATCAAGGTAAAATGTTACATGGCCAAATGCGCCCTCATCTTTATCATTAGCAGATACTGTAGTAACGAGAGCACCCTTTGGGGAGTTTTCCGAAACAAAAGCTTTGTAGACTGCCTGCGTAAAAATCGGGGCATTGTCATTTGCGTCCTGAATGATGACACGGATACTCACTGTGCCAGTGCGCTGAGGACTGCCGCCATCAGCCGCGGTGAGAGTGAGCTTCATCTCCGCCTGATGCTCTCTATCTAACGGCCGATCAAGCACCATCTCCGCGTGCGTACTTCCGTCAGAATGCGTCTGCTCTTTTAGACTAAAATGCGTTGTTGGTTTAAGGCTGTACCCTTGAAGTGAATTTATTCCTACATCGGGATCTACAGCACTGCCTAATATGAACCGCGCTCCTACCATCGCCGATTCACTTATATCTACGGTAATCTCTTTCGAAGGAAAAGCGGGTGAATTGTCGTTAATATCCAGTATTTCAACTGTGACGCTAAATAACTCCATTGGATTTTCTAAAACGATCTCAAAGCTGAAGCTGCACGGCGAAGTCTGTCCGCAGATTTCCTCTCGATCTATGCGTTTTTTCACGAGGAGAATTCCTTTGTCTGCCTGAAATTGCACTAGCTCACTCCCATCCTCCGACGCAACACGAGCCCGTCCGGACCTAAGCCTGCCAATACTCAGTCCGAGATCTCTCGATAAATCACCAATCATAGATCCAGACGCCATTTCTTCTGGAACAGAATATCGAACTTGCGCCTCAATCGCCTGGTGTGCTACAAAGAACAAAAGCAGGCGAATCCATACAGACGAAGAGCGTTGTTCTACAAAACACATGATGAATGCAGTCTCCATCTCATGCATTCGGTAATTAAAGAAGTAGAAAACAGAGGCGTCAATTAAAGATATGGCTACAAGAACTGTCGATGGTGCATTTCTTTTCTCTCCTTCTGACTGCTTATGTCTTTTCCCCACCACCCTCCTGCCCAGAGAGGACAAATGACGTGCAATACTGCAGTGACGTCAACTAGCTTAGATTCACAGGCCGACAGCGGCACTCAGAGTACAAAACACAGACTAGCAATCAAAGCATTCACAGGGAGAATTCAATAATGCATTGCACATTGAAGCAAGTAGGTCATAATAAACTTAATTTAAATTAAAATAATTTCCATCACATTCGTTGTCGCAATCATTACCACGTGGCAATCATATAATTAACCAAAGAAATAAAAGTAATTTTAGAAAAGCTTAAAGCTTCAGCACTAAAGAGAAACACAAACGAATAATTGTTCATTACAAATATTTAAAAAGAATACATCAAGCGATTTATGAGCATATCATAGGCTACAGAGAAGA
Organism: Pimephales promelas; assembly: GCF_016745375.1. The sequence goes on from NW_024121999.1 coordinate 1,552,067, forward strand.
CCGAGAACATACTTTTCAGCACCATGGACAGCGACTCAACACGAGCTGTTTTTATATATCCCTCTTCAGCCATTATAACAATATTCCAGATTACAAGTTAGAAAAGTTTTTTTTTAAAGCTTTGCAAACTATAAAAAATCCAATAAAAAATAAAAATATTTGAATGAGCAACGTTTTGGTCAATCGGGCTTCCTCGGGCTTACAAAACACACAAATGTTCAAAAAAGAGCATAATTTATCGTGACTATCAGCTGTTAGTACTAATAAAATCTATTTGAAAAATAGAACAAATCACATTTGTGCAAACTTACCAGTGTGCTGTGCGCATCGGTAAAATCCGCGCCTCGTGTCTCCTTTGGGATTGTTTCTGTTCCACTCACGTCAACACTCGTCAGACTTTGACTGACGGGTCCGAAATACTTAACATCACTTTTCCTGGAGTCTGTGGTTCTGTAAATTTCATAATTGTGCACGGGCTGCAGAGTCCCTGTGCCCACAGTGTCCGCGTAACGCGGTGGATAGTACGGAATAACAGGGAGACTTGACTGATAATACAAACGTGATTGTCTCCATCTGTAAATTTTAACAGATATTATGACGACCAAACATGTTATGAAAAGAAATGAGACTGCAGCCAAGGCCAATGCTAGATAAAAAGTCAGGTTCTCGTTGTATTCCTTGTCGTGCGTAAAGTCAGTGAACTCCGAGAGCACTTCAGGGAAGCTGTCCGCCACCGCCACGTTAACAATGACTGTAGCTGATCGAGAGGGCTGTCCGTTGTCCTCCACTACAACAGTGAGTCTTTGTTTGACAGCATCTTTATCTGTCACTTGGCGTACAGTTCTTATTTCTCCATTCTGTGCGCCCACTTCAAACAGCGCCCTGTCTGTGGCTTTCTGCAGTTTATATGAGAGCCAGGCGTTCTGACCAGAGTCCACATCTACAGCCACCACTTTAGTCACCAGATAACCCACATCTGCCGATCGAGGCACTATTTCAGCCACCACAGAAACACCTGACTGGACCGGGTACAGAACCTGAGGCGCGTTGTCATTCTGGTCCTGAACGTTAATTAGAACTGTAGCATTTGAACCGAGAGGAGGAGACCCACCATCCTGTGCTCTCACGTGTATCTTAAACTCTTTCATCTGTTCATAATCAAATGCTCGCACCGCATGAATAACTCCATTGTCTGCGTTAACAGAGAAGTACGTTGAGACAGGAGAACCATTTACATTGGTATCTATGATGTAATACGCGATACGCGCGTTTTGCCCTGCGTCAGGGTCTGTTGCTTGAAGAGTCAGCAAAGAAACGCCGGGAGAGTTATTCTCTAATATAAACGCTTTATAATCACGCTGACTAAAGGCTGGAGCGTTATCGTTGATATCAGTAATATCTAGTGAAATCGTTTTTTTACTGAATAATGAAGGGCTGCCTTCGTCTGATGCAACTAGCGTTAGGTTAAAACTGGAAACTTTTTCTCGGTCCAGTGGCGCGTCGGTTACTAAAGTGTAATACTTGCGCGGTGATGGTTTAATTGTAAAGGGTGAATTTTGCTCTAAATTTAAGCGAACCTGTCCATTTTTCCCGGAGTCTACATCCTGGACGCTTATCAAAGCTACAATGGTGCCAGGAGGAGAATCCTCTTGTATCTTACCCGAAAAAGATGTCATGGTTATAATCGGGCTGTTGTCATTAACATCTACAACATCTATGACCAGTTTACTTGCACCGGTCAGGCCCCATGGGTCTTTAGCCTGCAAATTAAGTTCATATTGCTGAACAGCTTCATAGTCTAAATTGCCAGTGAGTGTTACGTCACCAGTGTCTGCATTGATTTGGAAGAGGTGCGCTGCGTCCTCTCCCATATGAGTAAATGAATACGTGACATTGCCATTGAAACCTTGATCTGCATCAGATGCACTTACTTTAGTCATCAACGTCCCTTTTACTGCGTTCTCAGCTACACTTGCTTTATACATTGTTTCAGTAAAAATGGGTGCGTTATCGTTTGCGTCAAGAACATTAACGAGTATTTTAACAGTTCCGGATCGCGGCGGGTCTCCGCCATCAATGGCCGTTAATATAAGTGAATGCTCGCTCTGTTTCTCTCTGTCCAGCACTGACTGCAACACCATCTCTGCGTACTTGCTGCCGTCTGAGCGACTGTGCTGCTTTAAAGCAAAATTATCAGTAGGTTTCAGACTATAGCTCTGAAGAGAATTCAATCCAACATCAGGGTCAGTCGCGGTGTCTAATAAGAAAATGGTGCCTATAGGCGTGGACTCGCTAATCTCTAAAATGATTTCCCTCTTCGAAAAAACTGGTGCATGATCATTGATGTCTTGAATCTCGATTGTAATCGAGAAAAATTCCAGAGGATTTTCAAGCAAAATCTCAAGACCGAAACTACAAGGTGATTTTTGTCCGCAGAGCTGCTCTCTATCTATTATCTCCTTCACCACCAAATGTCCTTTGTTACGGTTCAGTTCGACGTATTGTCTACTGTCATCAATAACGAGACGCGCACGGCCAGACACCAACCTTTTCACATCCAAACCGAGATCCTTCGCCACATCTCCGACAAACAATCCAGGTCTCATTTCCTCTGGAACGGAGTAACGAATCTGCCCGGACGCTGAGTTCAGCACGAATAAAAGACAGATTGAGAATCCTGCTTGCCATTTTACGCACCGTCGCAAAAGGACTCCTTCGTTATCCCTCATCATGCAAATGTAGTAATCCGAGAAAGTACAATCATGCAAATATCCAAGCATTTAAAAAATCCCCTCTGTATTGCTTAAAATGTTGCAAAAAGAGCCATGTGCAAACAAAAGCGCGTCGTCTGTTTTCTCTGTCCTGTCTGACGCAACGCCTTCTACACACAGCTTTTTGGTCATTATCCTCTCCCTGTGCAACAGCACCTCTCACAGTTAATAAGAAGCACAACAGCAGTGCGGGACTGTCCCGCATCAGGGCCAAAAGAGCTGGCAAGGTTCTTGCACACAGAAGTTCGAGTGATTGTCATTACTGGACAGAAACTGGACAGTGAGCACCTATGCTTAAAAAAAAAGTCAAATCCATCATTGGGATGAGCTCAGAGCAGGGACAATGCAGAATTAAATAAAGTCAACCCAACTAGATTTGAACAATTATGTCATGATAACCTATGTATTTCATGACAGGAGTTTAACAAGAGGGCCAAACACGATTTTAGGTGCAATCTTGTTTGGCCACCATCTTATTAAAAAAAAATAATAATAATAATGAAGAAAGTGTGTAACATTGAGCCAGTCTGATGTGATCTACTGTCTAAGCTAACTGATGTTGACCTACCTTTGAGAGGAGACACAATCCTCAGTCTGGTCCAGTAAAAGCAGAATGTGAGTGTGTGTGTTGATATGATGTAAGTGGACACTAATTTGTATAATGACATGGGTATTAGACTGATATTACAGCGTAAAAGTGGTTAATGAGGACAGTTTGAAAAGTCCTCGTAATAATAATGGCTTAAAAACATACTACACAATGTATTATTAAAAATAGAAAGTTTTCTGTGATGGGTAAAATTAGGGGTAGGGTTAGTGTAGGAGGACAGAATATACAATATAAAATACATTACACTTATGAAATGTATCTCACCCCCTCTCTCTTCTGTCTGTGTGTGTGTGTAATTCAACTAACATGAAAACAAATTGTGCACAAGTGTCAAATCTCAGCAATTAAAATACAATATTTCCAGTAACACTTGTGACTTTACAATAAGGTTTAATGCATTACCATTTGTGAATACATTAGGTTTTTACCTTTTTTTATCAGGGACAATTTAACCAATAAAACTTGTAACATTTCAGGTTGCATAAATTAACATTGTAATGAATTAACTCCAACTGTGAATAAACAGTAATATATTGTTAAACTAACAAAACCCAGATTTATAAATGGTTTTAAAATGTTATTCTTATTTTATGATCGTTGGTATATTGTCCATTACCATCACTGGTATATTGTTCATTACCATAGTTGGTATTGTTTATTCTTCTTAAATTGTTGGTAATGTTGTTATAATAAATTCTTGTGGCTGTGGTAACGCCACCATGATACAACCTATGTAAACAATCCGTGACCAAAGTAAACATGAAGCTTAATGTATTAATCACCAAGTGGTGAACTGGGGTGGGATTAAATAAGTTTTCTTCTTCCCACTCCCTTTCAGGCAGAATTTGATTTGTTTTGTTTGTTGTTATTTTTTTGTTTGTTTTTTGTTGTTGTTTTTTTGTTTCTTGTTTCCTTTTGCACTGTATGACTTAACAAACATTTTGTCTGCCTTGTACTTTTGTGCCATTGCCTGAAATAAATAAATAAATTTAAAAAAAAAAAGATCAATTTAACTTATGTCAAATGACAAATTGTTACCGGAATGTATCCACTAGCACTGTAAAAAAAATATTGTTGGTTTAACTTAAAAAATAAGTAACCTGGTTGTCTTAAAATTGTAAGTTAATTGAAATTAAAAAATTGAGTTAATACAATGAAGGAGATTGATTTAATCATTAGAAACTATACAAATATTATGTTATCTGAACTACATAAATGATCTAAGTTGATTTGACAAAAGAAAAAATGTTGTGATTACAAATCATGAAAATGTTTTTTTTTTTTTACTGTATACAGTGGAAAAAAGGTTTTGCAGTCTGACACTGATCAATACAGAAGCAGGGTATGTGTTATTATTGTGTATATTTTTATTGTACAATAGTGTACATAGTTTTAGGTTCTGCAGATGATTCAAACACGTACGCTGACTATCTGTGTGGATGCATGAAACATGAGCAGGTCTGAAGCTGCCGCATAGTCATACATACTTAGTGTGTTGAGATTGCATTATTCAGACTGTGTCCCACATAGCCTAATGCATTTTAATGCTGTAAAAGTGGGCCAGAGTCCAGCCTTAATGCTTATTGAGTGACACACTACTGCAGTAGGGGAGGAGAGGCCTAAATAGTGCACACACACACACACACACACACACTGGTGCGCTATCTTTGTGGGGACTCTCCATATACGTAATGGTTTTTGTACTGGACAAACATATTCTGTCGCCTTACACTAACCCGACCCCTACACCTACCCATCACACAAAACCTTCTGCATTTTTACATTTAAAAAAAAAATATATAATTTAGAAGATTTATTAAACCATTTCCCTCGTGGACCATTGGCAACTCCCTCAATGTGGGGATGATTCAGTCGCACAGGCAGCGTTTTAGTGAACCACCACAAGATGGAGCAATGCACATACTGTATGCTTACATTCAGAGACTGAACATGAGCAAACAGCCCATCTTCTCTAACAGTAAAAACATGTAGCAGAGGTTTTAAGGAGAGCATGAAAATTTAAATGAGACTCAAAGAGAGAGAGAGAGAGAGAGAGATAGAAAGTGCATGCAGTGAAAAAAGCTTTCTGTGGACTGACAATAGCAGAATATCAAATATGTTTCTTACCTGGAGGAGATTGATTCATTTCCATTAATTGGGATGAAGAGCAGGTGCAAATCATGGAGGGGAGAGAAGAGGAAGAAAATAATCAACAAAAATAGATTTACAATTTTTCCTTAAGATAATGTGTTGATTTGTTCGAAGCACTTTGTACTTGTGCAGCTGTGCACTAAAGCAATAATGGTGTTTGCCAAGGTAAGCATTTTTGTATTGATTAAACAAAATTAAAAGAAACACACACTAAAAGGCAAATATCTAAACAATAAATTGAGAGAAATCATGCACTCAGAAAAGCCATAAAGTATGTCTTTCACAGAAACAGTGTGACATAAATGACATACTAGCATACATAATGACATCACCATGATTTTGATCAGAAAGTGTACACTGAGAAACACAAGAGTGTGTGTGACATGAAGAGACATTTCTGCCTCGGTCACCCACCTGAAGGCATCTCTGCATGTGTGCACTGAAGTGAACTAATCAGATTGGATTACAAGTCTGTGTTTAAATATTTTGCTGTCCATTTTCTATTTTACACAAACACATATAAATGCGTCTCTATAGCGCACATTGTGTTTTATCGTGCAATTTATGATTTTTTTCGTGCATATGATACGCAGTTTTCACGTGCATTTGACATGCAGTTCATTTGCCCACACCACTAATTCTACCCAAACGAATAATACACACACACCACAACTAAACCTACCTTAACCAATCCATGCGTATCATATGCACGTAAAAATTCAAACTTATCGCGTATGAATTGCAAGATAAACACACTGCGTGTCATAGAGATGCATTTAGTGTGATTGGGTTGCACACACACTCCTTCTCACATGTACAGAACAGAAGTGTTCAGCTGAAGTAGGCCTGCCTAAAGCAACAATTTAATCACACATGAGTGAACTTTTTAAATAGCACAGTCACTGACTGGAATATGTACAGCATTCTGTGGATACAGGCCCAATACTGTACACGCTCAGAATAAGAGGTAAAAGCTAGCACTGTAGTGATGCCATTATTAAATAGTACTAATATGTATAATTTAGAACTCACCTTTGCAAAACTTATATGCACCCTTTAGGGGTAAATAAGGTAAAGGGCTTTAGGGGAGAACAGGGCACAACCTAGCGCTTTTTGACTCTCTCATTTGTGTAAATGGTAACACTTTACAATAAGGTTCATTTATTAAACATTACACTCTAAAAAATGCTGGGTTGTTTTAACCCAACTTTGGGTCAAATATGGACTAACCCAGCCGTTGGGTTAAATTTTTACATTACATTTTTAACCCAACATTTCGGGTTTGTCCATATTTGACCCAAAATCGGGTTAAAACAACCCAGCATTTTTTAGAGTGTAGTTAATGCACTGTGAACTAACATGAACTAACCATTTGTTACTGTATTTGTTATTCTTTGTTAACGTTAGTTAATACAAATATAGCTGTTCATTGTTTGTTCATGTTAGTTCACAGTGCATTAACTAATGTTAACAAGATTTTTAAAAAGTATTAGTAAATGTTGAAATTAACATTACCAAAGATTAACAAATGCTGAAGAAGTTTTGTTCATTCTTTGTTAATGTTAACTAATGTAGTAACTAATGAACCTTATTGTAAAGTGTTACTCTAAAAAATGCTGGGTTGTTTTAACCCAATTTTGGGTCAAATATGGACAAACCCGAAATGTTGGGTTAAAAATGTAATGTAAAAATTTAACCCAACGGCTGGGTTAGTCCATATTTGACCCAAAGTTGGGTTAAAACAACCCAGCATTTTTTAGAGTGTACCGTGTAAATCTACTTAGGGTTTAGAGTATAATTTTTTTCCCACATTAATTTCCCACATGTCTAGTACAATTATGTGGTTTTGTTTTATTGATAGAGTGTATACTTTTTTCTTGATTTACCTTGAAAGAATGGAAGTGAAATGTGACGACATGCCCCATAGGTGGGATACATTGTAACATGTGAGGGGCACATTGTAACACCATATGCCAGCTTAAAATGCTATCTGATCTGATCAAAAACATATACAAGTCAAACCAAAATATTTTCTTAATAAAATACAATTATTAACTTTTTCATATACAATAAAAGGCATTTTTTAATAATTAAAAATAAACTAATTTTTGAGTTTGAACACAAACACACCGGAAAACACACCTATACAGCATAGTTCCAAACAAAATATTAATTAATAATTTCTGAACATTGATTCTCAGTCTTTATTTACATGTTTCTCACGTTTTCTCAATAGAATCCATAAAAGTATAGAATATAATAGCATATTTCTAATAGGGGCACATTGTAACGCAGTGTGACAACATACCCCAAATGCACAACTGGGGTTTAAACCCTGCTAGTTAGAGAAGCATTAAATAACGATATCAACTGTTAAACAACAGATTGGAGATTAAAATAATATCAGATTTGTCTAAATACAAAAAATAGAGATTACAAATTAACTTAAGTAAGAAATGTACTTTTGCCATGCTTAAATAAATGTTCAGTGATATCTTACAAAGATTTCGGAATTTTGGCGCATTTTTTTCTCTATATAAACTGTTAATATGGCAACTAGTAAATACACCAAGTTTCGTCATGCCAGCATTTAGATACTAACATACCTTTACAAAACTTATATGCACCCTTTAGGGGTAAATAAGGTACAAGGGTGTACCTTTTGAAACCGTAACAATCCAAGTGACCCCTTTTTTACCCTTTTCTGAGAGTGATAACTACATGTATATTCCATACACTCATAACTGGCACTCATATTAACTATTGTTAAGCCAACAACTATGATTCAATTAATAAAACACTTATGTTTTTTTTTCTTTAAGTGAACCATCTGAAGATCTAATGCTATTAAAGGAGGTTTGAGATGATATTCAGTAATGATCGCACGCGTGAGATCGACAATCGACCACTGTGGGCTTTGAGCAAAAACAAATACAGGTATGTGCGCTGGCTGAATTAACATCATTTTTTATTAATATCTTTCACATCTACTGTAGTCAGATTGACCGTGGTCACTCTTAATAACACTACTCACATGGCCATGCACTCGTAATGACAAATCGAGGATGTTAAGAGGCTAAAAGCAGGTTTAGAACATGTCCCATTGAAGTCAACAGGCTACGGATGTTAAAAAGACGATAACACCATGTAGGCAACACCGATTTGTGTCGTTTTTACTCCAAATGTACAAAACAATGAGCTCAATGTTAAAATTGACCAGAGTTCTCCTTTAAATTTTCTCATAATGTCACTTGAAAATCTCTAAATTAAGCTCAGAATAGCAAATTCACCCCCATCTCTCTGTTGTTGCATTATGTATGCTCACGTGTATGCATCAGGCGTTCATGACCCGATTAAAGGCATGTCAGAACATCTTATACACTGCAGATGAGCTCAGTGCAGAGTCACAGTTACACAACACACAAACATCTGCTCAGAGAAAACATTACTCTACATCTAGACCCTTACATTAATCAAACAGTTTACACGTGGCCTTATAGTCACGAGACTAAATCATCCTTTATCCTGGATTAGAAGCTCAAATCATGAGTCTGGACAGTTGCTAAACAGATGCGTCATAAAAACTCCTCATTTTTAGACTCATCTTTATGGCAAAGTATCTTAGAGGTAAATGTAATAAAATTGTTAAATGAAGATCATCACACTTGTAGTTATAGCAACATTTCTTACTAGTACACTGTAAAAAAAATGTGTTCAATTTACGGTAAAATACCGGCAGCTGTGGTTGCCAGAAATTTACCGTATAAAATACGGTAGCAAGAATTTACGGTCATAAGATTTTACAGAATTAACTTAAAATTTACGGAGATAAACCGTATTGAATTATCTGATATACTGTTAAATTATCGACCAATTGAAGTGTTAATTTCTGTTTCATACCATTGTAATATACTGACATTCATCAATCACAGCAGTAATGAGAGTCACATGATATATGGAAACTCACCACATGCAGTTTTTCCACAAGAAACTTAATTCTAATATATAGAAGCTGCACAGTTTCATTCACTCAAACATTAAACACCATCATGGTAGCAAACATGAAATTTTAAAAAGGCAATAAACATGAATTTAATAGCATTAAATGTCACATAAAAAACCTAATGTACCTAACTGAATAGAAAAAGACTAAGCAAACTATGAAGAAACAAGTTATTTCAACAAAAATACATCAAGTGTGGAGTGTCACGCAGGGAATTTCACTGTAAATTATACAATGAGTTGTTCATTTTCACTTTAAAAACTGTAAATTTAACAGTATTTTACAGTAAAATTACATGAAATTTACCATTAGATCTATCACAGTTATTTACCGTATATAGTAAGGAAAGGTTCTGTTAACCAATTAACAGTTTTTCAATGTAGCATTTTTACAGTCTTTTACCATTAAAATCACGATCATTTTTTACAGTGTAACTTTAAACCCTGAAATAGAAATATCTGCTTTAGAGCAAAAGTGAAGCTAACAACAGCACTGCCAAAGATATACGGTGTGAATTACTAACTGAAAGTATGACCAGTGTAACTCATGAAATAACATAACTTAGTACTAAGATTTCAGCAACAACTTTAAGGTGAACGGCCATTACAATTGTATCTTATGATAACAGGATTGAAAGACATGCATATCTGATTAAACACAGGACAGACATACTGGGACACTATGACTGCTGAACGATGTTTAATATTTCTACTGAATAATCAGCAATGTCATTCATAAATGTGTCTAAGTAATGTTGCATGCTGTATTTTATAATTTCCCACTTAAAAGAGATGCTCAGATTGTGGCTCTTTTGATACATATTTTTATTAATATAACTCCTAAAGCTGAAAGTGACTTTACAAAACGCATAATGCACACACGGACAGCACTATGCAGAGTAAGTGTTAAAATATCTAAAGTATGAATGTAGACACCTCCAGTGACAGTGATTCTGGTTCAAATCAATAACTAAATGCGTACAGATCAACATCTTCTTGTAAAAATGTGTGTTTGTGTAAATTGATTATACATTCACAGTTTGTCTATTGTAAAGGTTCAAAGGAAAAATGTATTATTTGGACTTTAAGGTAAAATCACCGATAACAAATTGCACATAGATGACATTGCACATTTATGACAAAGGATAAGAAATGAGGTTTCATAACACATCAGCTAAATATGTATAAAATCAAAAATAAAGCACGGAGTAAAGAGTATGGAAAGACAGATGAAGATAATTTGTGATAAATCTGGTTCAGAGAAGCAGAAGAGGGTTTATGTGAAATGTAACATCTTTCAACCATTCAATCTTTCAGTCTGTGAGTGTGTGTGAGAGAAAGAGAGAGAGACTACATCAGAGAGATAGTCCTGAACTGAGCGAGAGTATGATCGGGCAGAAATATCTACAGTCAAAGAATACAGAGATGGATCCTCATCAAATACAAACTCAGTGATAACCAAGTTTTAGTAATTATAGTTTAGTAGAGTGAAAATCAGAACACTCAGGGGAAGACATTTCAGTTTAATGTTTCAGTTTACAGTTAACTCTTGTGCAAACCTCTTAATAATAAAAATAAAATCACTGATTGACATTCATGGCTTCCAAACTAATTGCACACACAAAAAAAGTAAAATCTGTGCTCATTGTGACATCAGATCTGCTCAAAGGTTTACACAACCCTTGCAGAATCTGTAAAATAATAATAATTCTAACAAAATAAGAGGGATCATACTGTCCTGAATAAGATATTTGACTCTTTTTTTTTTTTACTTACAGTCCACAAGACAAAAAAATAGCTTAGTTTTATAAAAATTAAAACTTTTGATGACTTCAAGGAAACATGTAGTATATTAAGTTGCTTCTGAAGGGCAGTAATACAATAAAAACCATTGATATTTAAACAAAATAAGGAAAAAAAAATGTACTCTGCATCCCGTTCCAAAAGTTTTCACCCCCGTGTCTTAATATATCATTTTTCCTTCTGGAGCATCAGTGAATGTTTGAATTTTGTGTTTGAGTCCCTCAATTATCCTCAGTGTCAAAAGATTGATCACAAAATCATAGTCACTGAAAGGGTTCAAATATGCAAAAGATGCTGGAAAACTGAAGAATTTATGGGACCTGGGGGGCTTTTCTGAAGAACAATGGACATTCAACTGCAAGGGACAAACAAGGGACCCATTAACAACCATCACAAAAAAAAAAAAAAAAAAAAAAAACAGTTGTGGATCATCCAGGTAATGACATGCAGTATTAATAATCAAGAACATAAACTTTTTAACAGGGTCTATTGAACATTTTTTAATTCTATTTTTTTAATTTATTTATTTTTTTTTTGTCTTGTGGACTATATGTCAACATATTTTATGTAAAACATCTTATTCGGGACAGTTCTAAATAAAAAATAACATGCATTTTGTATTAATCCTTCTTATTTTGTTAAAATGATCACAGATTCTACAAGGGTTGTGTAAACTTTTGAGCAGCACTGTATATATTTATGTATATATTTATTTACATAATTATATATTATTAATAATATATTAATTATATATTATTATATGTATTAATGTATTATTTAAAAAATATCATGTATTGAATAATATATATATATATATATATATATATATATATTATTCAATATATGATATTATTTTATAAATATATAAAAGTATATAAATTATATATATATATATATATATATATATAATATATATATTTTATACTTTTTTATTTAAAAAAATATCATGTATTGAATAAATATAATATATATATATATATATTATATATATATTATATATATTATTATTCAATACATGATATTTTTATTTTTTATAATACATTAAAGCAGATCTGCATACAATATTATATAGCACACAAAAGTCTTTACAAAACTGTTCTGTACATATACGAGTCTGGGTTAGAATATATATATATATATATATATATATATATATATATATATATATATATAATATACAGTATAATATATATATATATATATATATATATTATATATATATATATATATATATATATATATATATATATATATATATAAATATAAAAACCAAAACATTTTCTTCTTATTTTTAAAAATAATACATTAAAGCAGATCCGCATACAATATTAAAGAGCACACAAAAGTCTTTTAAGTACAAATATAAAACATTGTGTAAAAAAAAAAAAAAAAAAAAAAAAGATTATGGATGTCAATATCTTGCCACATGCAGAATCAAAACACAAAAGGACCTAAAACAAAAGTGAAGGATTCACTGTACTGTGTTTTCATGAAACGACGAACATGTGTCATTTGCTTGAATAAAGCCTTTTTCTAAAGGATTTTCTGCATGATTGTCAGGGTCAAACCATCTGGGTTAGAACTGATGTGGCACTAATAGCGTTGCACGTGCAGTGCTGCGTCCGCCCACATGCCCGGACGTCCCGCTCTTATTCCTCATGTCAAAATCAACAAAGTCAGAGCCGAATCTAAAATCCCCTCTCCACGAGCCTGTGGTCAAGAATGAATTATATCGATCATCCTTCTGCAAAGTATTAAAGCGGCTCACGTCGGAGTACCCAGGCGGTCCGTAGGTAGGAGGAAAAACGGGTAAGTGTGCGGTCGAGCGATACATGTATCTGTGTCTACATAACTTCAAATAGACCATAGCAATGATGAGCACAAAGAACAGACTGGACACGCCAGCCAAAGCCAGTATTAAATACAGAATAAGCTCCCTGTGCGCATGTGACTCTTCCACGCCACGTGCAAAGAGCTCATCGATGACAGGCAAGCCATCTTCAATCATAATATTAACAGTTGCAGTGGCAGACAAACACTCACGCCCGTTATCACTCACAGAGACTAGTAAGGTTTGTCTGATCTCATCATCTTCTGCAAATGGCCTCAGTGTCCGAATTTCCCCACAATGCAGTCCAACAGAAAACAAATTAGACTGCGTGGCTTTCAAGACTCGATAGGACAGCCATGCGTTGTGCCCTGCGTCGGCATCAACAGCGACCACTTTAGTGACCAGATAACCTGCAGGAGCAGCTCGAGGGACAATGTCATCCGCAAGGTGTCCATCAAACTGAACTGGGTAAAGAACGACCGGAGAATTGTCGTTCTGATCCGCAATGAAGACCTGGACGGTGCATGTGCTGGTGAACGGAGGGCTGCCTCCGTCTCGTGCCATCACTGGAATATTGAAGCGAGTGGACGTTTCGTAATCAAAGGGCTGTCGGGTAAATATCTCACCGGTCTCTGCGTTAATGGAGAAATGAGAAGCTGCGTCTTCTGCGAGAGAATACAGGATTCTAGCGTTCTGCCCTTCATCTGCATCGTCAGCTGTGACTTTAGTGACTGGGGTTCCCTGAGGCTGGTTTTCTGCAAACTGGATGCTGTAGTCACTGTGTCTAAAAATAGGAGGATTATCGTTCACGTCTGTGACTGTTATGGCTACAGTTTTGCTGCTGAATAAAGGGGGGGTTCCAGCATCCACAGCAGTCACGGTTATGTTATAGTGTGGACGCTTTTCCCGGTCTAAAACTCCATCAATCACAAGCATGAAGTAATTCTTGACTTCTGAAACGAGCTTAAACGGCACATCTGATATCTCACAAGTGACCCGGCCACTGGTGCCGGTATCAAGGTCATAGACGTTTAGCAAAGCCACCATGGTTCCAGGTGAAGCGTTTTCTGGCACAGTCGCAGAGTTTGATTTAACTGCAATAACAGGTGCATTGTCATTCACATCGATCACATCTATGATGAGTTTACAGTGAGATGACTGTCCTCCT
>NW_024121999.1:2302698-2412450 GCF_016745375.1 Pimephales promelas
TAGCTATGTTTCCATCCACATATTTATTTTTGTACATATAAATAAAAATAAAAACTAGATGGAAATGCCAAGATGCACATACAATCTTAAAATGTGAATTTAAAAAAAAATAGTTTGATTATGGGGAGGAAAAAAATTGTTTGTTTTGTTTTTTGTAAAAAAGTTTTTACTTAAAAAACTATAAAGGAAACAAATTTAAATCAAAACTCACATGACTGCCTCAACAGATCATGTGATTGATAACTGGACTAACCAGCGGGACCGATCTTAATGCACACCATCTCAAATATTGGCAGAATTAATTTGCATATTTGGATATAAACACAGCTATTGCATTATTGTCACAGTAGAAAACTTTGGAAATCAAGGGAGTGATGTGTTGCCTGTGGATTTAAACTGAATGTGTTATTATTCCTGATAGATATAAACACATAAACGGTTTAATTAACTTAAACTAACTTTGCCATGCCTGTAGTAAGACCTGTAGAAGTTTATATGCATCTATAATGCTCTTTGTGGCAACACTGAGAATCAAACGCAATGGTCAGACACATTTATGAATGTAGCAAAGCAATCAAACTTGTGTAGCTACAAGCATTTGCATAGAAATATAGACAGAAATATGCAAAAAGTGGTCATGGAAACAGAAAAACATTGCTGTGAAATGACTAAACACAACACAAACAGTCATGCATACAACACGCATACATGCCAATCCAAACACACACACACATACAGTGTTCTTGTTTTTCTTAAAGAGAGCTGGTTATCTAAAGAAAGTCTGTTCATATTTTCTTTGGTCTGCTAAGCCAGTTTTCCAAGTCGAACCCAACACTGTCTCCCTGTGTCTCTGTTTGACTTGGACCGAGTGCAGAGAGACAGAAATGCAGCTCATTTAGACTGGTGAAGATAGCATCATCTGTCTTTCTTAATAGTAATAGTCGTTGGTCGTCATTGTTATTTCTGCGTGCCGTAATCTTAGTGGTCATTAACCGCAGGATACGGCAGATTAAAGAGACACTTGAGACAGAACGAGTGAAGGAACTTCACCCTGATGAAAGAAGAAACACTTCTGTTCGAGTGCCAAAGGAGACTAAAATATGAATTATAACAATGTTTCTTTGCCATTTGCCACGGTACTATCTTAATATATTTTTTCTCGGTATTTACCATGGTCATACTGTAGTTTTTAGGACATGATACCATACTAATATCTTGATTTTTGGACAATTTGCATAGAAAAAATTGTTATTAAGATACGATACCATGGATGGTAATCCCATGATTATATTGGTAAATTGGATATTGATATACTTATAGTGACTTGAGAAAGAAGATGGAAGGATGGATGTTTTTAAAATAAACTTTTTTAATTAGACCGTCATTGTCATTCAGCCAAGGAATGAATGATTGAAAGAATGAATGACCTAATAATTGAACAAATGAATGAATGACTTAATAAATTAATTAATTAATAAATGATTGACCTAATGAATGAATGACCCAATGAATTGAATGACCTAATAATTGAACAAATGAAATGAATGACCTAATGAAATGAATGAATGACCCAATGAATGACCCAATGAAATAAATTACATAATGAATGACCCAAGAAATGAATTACATAATGAATGACCCAATGAATGAATGACCTAATGAATTAATGAATGACTGAAAGAATGAATGACCCAATAATTGAACAAATGAATGAATGACCCAATGAATGAATGAATAAATGACCTGATGAATGAATGGCTGAATGCTTGAATTAATGACCTAATGAATAAATGACCTGATGAATGAATGAATGAATGACTGAATGTTCGAATTAATGACCGAATTAATAAATTACCCAATGAATGAATGCTCGAATGAATGACCTAATAAATGAATGACCTAATGAATGACTGAAAGAATGAATGACCTAATAATTGAACAAATGAATGAATGACCCAATGAATGAATGAATAAATGACCTGATGAATGAATGACTGAATGCTTGAATTAATGACCTAATGAATAAATGACCTGATGAATGAATGAATGACTGAATGTTCGAATTAATGACCGATTAATAAATTACCCAATGAATGAATGCTCGAATGAATGACCTAATAAATGAATGACCTAATAAATGAATGACCTAATAAATGAATGCTCGAATGAATGACCCAATGAAGGAACGACTGAATGCTCGAATGAATGGCCTAATGAATGAATGACCCAATGAATGAATGACCTGATGAATGAATGACCCAATGAATGAATGAATAACTGAATGTTCGAATTAATGACCTAATTAATAAATGACCCAATAAATGAATGACTGAATGCTCGAATGAATGACCTAATAACTGAATGACCTAATGAATGAATAATTGAATGCTCGAATGAATGACCCAATTAATGAATGAATTACCCAATGAATGAATGAATGACCCAATGAATGACCTAATGTATGAATGACCTAATTAAAGAATGAATGACCCAATAAATTAATGAATGAATGCCTGAACGAACGACCTAATGAATGATTATAGTTTCATACAATAGTTTAATATATTTTTTTAGATCTGACATTCAACTTTGTCATTGTGCTAATCCAATTAAATGAAGTGCAGAGTTAAATAATAGCACTGAAGTGAATTAATTAATTTTTAAACATTCAAAAGCCTATCAAAGGACAAATGTTGCAAATGAGCTATTAGCTGAAGTTATATATATATAATTTATCTGCTGTCTAGTTTATCAGTAATGGTATTCTTGAAATAGTTGTGCCTTGAAGGAGCCGAGCTCTCAAATATGTACTTCCTGAAGTGTTTTGTATGTTCCGTGATTCAAGCGCAGCAGATCATGTCGACACACGGGGGTCTTTGCGGTTCTGCCTGACCCTGTTCATGAGCTCCACTCATCCGCTGCTAATGGGGAGCACATTTTTCATGGGACTGGTATGCGGCCCAGATTAGGGGGGGTCAGGAAACAGCTGGTGACGCAGCAGTCATAGAGCGATCCTTCCGTCCCAACGTCAACAACTCGATTTCGCAGTCCTATCGCAGATATCGCATACACTCATGTCTTACTCACTCGCGTGACTAATAACAGCATGTTCTAGAAGAACTGGACAGAAACTCATCCTGAGCTGAATGAGAACCGCATGAGTAATGGGAATTTCTAGGACGCCGTGCCATGCAGGTTCTGCACCAGCGCTTTAGCATACGAGAGCTTTGGAAACTGAGATCAGCTGTTGAACATCTGTGTGACTTACAGCCCAGACTGACCGAAATATATACAAAGACCTACGCTTAAGATAACCGTCAGTGCCAATGAACTACAGCTGGCTCTGACTTTTACAAATGTTTAGGTTGCAGTGAAAACTAATGCACAATAGAGTTTTGTAATCACTGTGCAATGCTATTTTTACAATTCTATCTAGATGGCTTTACAGCTATAAATATCCTGACCTGGATGGATGGATGAATGTATGCAGAGAGTAGGGAAGCACCGATATGAAAATTTTGGCCGATACCGATAACCTATAATTCTTTATATTTGAAAGCCGATAACTGATATATCGGCCGATAAACTTAAATCCAAATTTTTAGCTAATTTTGAGAGCCTGATTACAAAAACAAAAGTCTCACAATTAAATCCATGTCCATGTTATAGTGTTGTATAGCCGATATGACAGATTTGCGCTACACATGTTGTCCCGAACCGTATTTTCATTTTTTAATATATCGGCCACATTTTCTTTCCAGGCCGATAACGATAGCATTAAAAATGAACACATATCGTCCGATACCGATATGCTGGCCGATATATCGTGCATCCCAAGCAGAGAGTAAATTATATATATAGAGAGAGAGAGCGTGTTTGTATGTGTATTCATGCATATATATACAAAAATAAAGAGCTTTCCATCCACTTTTAGAGCTAATTTGGGGACAAAGGCTAATCATAATTATCTAAACAATGTGACATTTGTTTACGTTTTTACCAAAATGTTTGTAAGCAGCATAAGGTAAAAGTCATGAATATAAACACCACCTAGATTCTGGTATGCAGCCGGCCTTTAAATGCTGTTATACGACACACACAGACAAAAAAAGACAGCAGAAGCGTTCAAATAAACCATCCGTACCGCACTTCAACACACACACACACAGAGGACAACACTACATTACAACACCTCACAAACCAAAATAAACATCTGAAGTCCCACCGATGTTGACGACCGTGTGTAAACGCAGGCTGTAAAACACAGATTTGTTTGCTCTCGCTGAACTCAGCAGATTCTCGTTCAAATGCAAAGTGTTTAACACACAAACAAACCCTTTCCCAAATAAAAGCAGGAAAAGTCTCACGGAGAATCTATCAGATGAGATAAATCTCACAAGCCCATAGTGGCCATCTATCATCGTCCACATCTGGATGAAAACGATAAACTTTCCCGTGACAGAACGAACGTGAGAGGGTTACGAATGTCCTCAATACAAAGCTCAGTCTAAACTTCTGGAAAATATCACAATTCTGCTTCTTTTACAGCTTTGCTTTTCACTGTCATACATCAAAACCTCAGAGTTGACGGAATGGAAAGAAAACGAGTTAAATGCACTCCCATCTCTCACCTTTAGCAGCGCAGACGCCTGGACGTCAGATCGAAAGCATGTCTGTGTTGCTAACTTCTCACTGTACGCCTCACCTCGTCTCTCCCTCTCTCGACGTGTGTCGATTTGTAGTGGTCTCTCATACAGCTGCGTGCGGGAGGGATGGAGCTAAAGCTTCGGTCTCCAGGGTCCCAGACGGAGAGGAGGTTGGGCAGCAGATCTGTTTGTTTAGTCAAATGACCACAGCAGGGTTCACTCACTCGCTGGTAAAACCAACATCCCTACAAAGGTACCATAGACTAAAGCCTAATGCAGTTAATCACAGAAATGAGATCTCTTTAATGTCTTGACTATTTCTGCAAAGAGAGAGTTGAATAATCTCACATGTGTCTCCTTTATAGTTTTTAGAAGAATCTCAACAATGTTTCAAACTGTGCCCAGATTTACAATCTGCATTGAATGATCTGAGCTGCTCTACACATTCATTTTATTGCTTACTGGATGAGAAGTGGTACATTCTGTTTTTTTTTAACTCAATTTACTTAATTTAATAACTGAGAACACCATTACACTCCTGTTCAAAAGTTTGGGGTCTGATAGATTTTTTAAAATATTTTTGAAACACTTTTATGCTCAGCAAGGCTCCATTTATTTAATCAAAAATACAGTAAAAACAGAAATATTGTGAAATATTATTGCAATTCAAAATAAATGTTTTCCATCGGAATATGTTTTAAAATGTAATTTATTTCTGTGATGCAAAACTGATTTTTCAGCATCATTACTCCAGTCTTCAGTGTCACATGATCCTTCAGAAATCATTCTAATATGATGATTTGCAGCTCGAGGAACATTTCTGATTATTATCAGTGTTGAAAACAGTTCATATTTTTGCAGAAACTGTGATTTTTCAGGATTCTTTTTGAGGAATTGAACGGACATAAGAAAAGCATTTATGTGAAACTGAAATCTTTTTAGGGCTGTGAAAAGATTAATCGCATCCAAAATAAAAGTTTGTGTTTACATAATATATGTGTGTGTTCAGTGTATAATTATTTTTTATATATAAATACACACACATGCATGTATTTAAGAAAAATGTGTTATTTATATATAACATAAATTATATAGTATAAACATTGCAAATATTTCTTAAATATATTCATGCATGTGTGTGTACTTACACATATGTAATAAAAAATTCTGGGTTGTTTGAACCCAATTTTGGGTCAAATATGGACAAACCCAAATGTTGGATTAAAAAATGCAATTTATAAATTTAACCCAACAGCTGGGTTTGTCCATATTTGACCCAAAATTGGGTTAAAACAACCCAGCATTTTTTACAGTATGTATACAAATTACTTATACACAGTAGCCTGGATGCCAGCCCGAACTCCGCCCACAACATTTTTTGGTCGGGAAGTCCGGTCTGGACTCGATCCATTGAGGAGTAATTATGATCAGTCAAAAAATGATCGGGCCAATCAAATTGCCAGGGCGGGCTTTATATGATGATGGACAGATGATCTGCAGGGACGTAATCATCACGTTATCAAAGATGACTGCAGCTGGAGAATTGAGATGTATAGATTCCGCTGTCGCGTCTTTTGTAAAATAAATCGACAGCGCATTAATTTTTAATAGACAAACAGAGAACTGCAATCAACGCATTTGTCGATTGGAAAGATATTTTTGGCGTCCTTCCTACATGATTCGGGAAAAGTGTAACTTATCAGCTGGCTCTGACGGTCGTTAAGAAGATGGGACGTTTTAAATATGGACAAACCCAAACATGTGGTTAAAAATGTAATTAAAAAATTTAACCAAAAGGCTGGGTTCGTCCATATTTGACCCAAATTTGGGTTAAAACTAGGGATGCACCGAATATTCGGCCACCGAAAGACTTTTATCACCGAAACAATACGGCCGAAATGTTGTGATGACGCAAACAGAAACCGCGACCTGCACGTGCTTGTCTGAAGCAACATGTCTGCGGTGTGAACGTATTTCAGTGTATCTGAACCCGCGATGAGACGGAAATCCACCTATATCTGCTCTAAACAATGCGCGCCGCCATGACGACGACTCCGGTTGCGAGCGGGTCAAGAGCGGTGCGCGCGCTGTCTGTGGAGGTTTTTAGTATTCCAACACCAATACAAAATAATCATGTAAAACCCAGTAAACCCTGAGATTATTACTTGTGACATTACAAAAAAATATGTATATGGGAACATGTATGTATAAAACTAAATTAATGCTCTCTTAAATATTTTCTACATTCACTAAACATGTTTCATTAAGTTTCATGTACATTTGTATTAAACATGGACCATTGTTCATTTAAAAAGGCTTTTTATGCTATTGTATGCTAAATTTTTAAAATATAACTGATTTAGACGTGCAAACTGGGTGCTAGTGTGATGAGAAGTTTGCGCTCGGCTTTGTTTTTGAGAGAACATTTCATTTTAAAACTTTCTGCAGGCCAGTAGATTATTATTTAGTGTACACATGAGTGGGGTCAAGTTAAACATTTTAGTTTGAATTTTATACTGTGCATTGTGCTAAATAAATATTTGCATAATTTGTAATTGATTTATTCTTTGAAAATGTTATATTAATTTATGCAATTGCAATGCCTTGATTTTAGTAAAGTTTGTACACAGTCATAGCCATAAATGGAAATGATACTAATAATTTACATAATTTCTTTCGGTGTTTCGGTTTTCCGCCTTGGTTTCCTCTTTTTCGGTTTTCGGTTTCGGCCAAGAATTTTCATTTCGGTGCATCCCTAGTTAAAACACAGCGTTTTTTAAAAAACAAACTTTTATTTTGGATGCGATTAATCTTTTCACAGCCCTAAATCTTTCGAAACATTATAAATTTCTCTACTGTCACTTTTGATCAATTTAATGAGTACTTGCTGAGTAAAAGTATCATTTTCTTTAAAAACGTTTGAGCTATGAAAGAGCCACCTGTGAGCAATGACACTATCCAGAAAACAAAGACAGCGTACCGTGTGGAGAAGGTGTCTTTCTTCCAGAGGTTTAGTAGAAACCTGAGGAAACACAACAACACGAGTCCAGCCAGAACTCCTCAGCAACAGTCGCCCGTTTCTGTTTCCTTGAAAACACGAGCCGCAGGGAAATGAGATGGATTTGGCAACTCTCACAATGAACTGCCCTGCTGAAGAGAAGAAAAGGAGAAGAAACAAAAAGAGGAGAGAAAGTTCTTTTCAGTGCGGAAAAGCATTCTGTGCAGATGGTACTCAAGCCAAAATAAAAAAAAAGGAAAATGCAATGGAATAAAATGTGGTTTTGGTGGAGGGAAGGTGTGTCAATAGCAGCATACGGTGCTGAGAGCTCACGCATACACATATACAAAGTATGAGGGTCTGTTTTCAATCTTGGCTTTTTCTTCTCTCTCTCTCTCTGCCAGGCAGCAAGCAGTGTTGCTTGCAAACTCATAACAACATCCAACAGCTGAGTAAGACCTTTTCGCTTTATTACAGGGAGAGGGAGAGAGAGAGAGAGAGAGAGAGAGAGAGAGAGAGAGAGAGAGAGAGAGAGAGAGAGAGAAAAGTTGTTGGCATTCGCCCTGTAATTGTGTGAGTGAACACAAAATGTCCTGATCAACTGAGACTCATTAGAGGCCTTGAACAGACACACACGAGCTACAACAACAAGCTACACACAAAAGGGCAGGAATAAAAGGTTCTGTGCCAAAGAATTACAATGCTGGCTTGTCACAGACATTTTGTTTTTGTACATTCTTGGCCTTAGTTTTACTGCTTAAGATGTTGAAATGCAAAATATGATTGCTGCATCACATTCATATTAAAGGGATAGTTCATCCAAAAATAAATATATTTTTGAAGAATATAGGTAACCAAACAGTTGATGGACCCCATTGACTTCCATGTGGAAAAAAAAAATAATAATACTATGCAAGTCAATGGGGCATATAAACTGTTTGGTTACAGACATTCTTCAAAATATTCTCTTTTGTGTTTAGCAGAAGAAAGAAATTCATAAGTTTGGAACAACTTAAGGGTGAGTTGTGAACTTATGCGCAAAATGGGAATATTGCATAAAACATTTGCGAATAAAGCAGCATTATACCATCCAGTGAGACAAAGAGAACAAAAACGTCACTTCCTGATAAACTGGCTCTAGAAGTAGGAGAAACCACTTTATATAATTATTTTCGTAAATGATAAATTACTTGCGTCTCAGAAACACAATAAAAGCATTTTGGAGAAAGATGCTGAGCAAAAAAGATCGGTCTGCTAGTTAGTCCAGTTCCTGGATGCGCGTCAGGAAATGTATTCGGTAAATGTAGCTGTTTCCATCACACTGTTTTTATGCACATTTTGCAAATTGCAATATTCTGCATCAGAAACGAGTGATGGAAACGCCAAATTTAGAAAATAAATCCCTTAAATCGCAAAAATGGAGTGGAAACACATTTGCTGAACAACGTAGCAAACATTAAACCCATGTGACTAATCAGCTGTTTCCGCCGATTGTGTTTTATTTACTGCAGGTTAACAATACCGTTGTCATCCACTAGTAGAACAACTTGATGAATTACATTTTTTTTGTAAGAACATTGAAAAGATTTACTTCTTATTTGGATGGAACTAGAAAGGTATTTTCCCGATGCGACCGATTAGTACAGACCAAAACTCACAAATTTGGCTGATTATTTCTGCTGAAAAATGGTCGAGTCCGTGTCCGTTCAGTTCAATGGCATTGTTTATGTTCTGTGCCTCCAAAATGGCCGACTTCCGGATTGATAACGCGACAGTCAAAACCCTCAAGTCCCAAATAACTTTTTCTTTGTGACAATTTGTGTGACAAAGTTGACAAAAAATAGATACGTTAATTTAAAAAAAAATATGAAACACAATCAACTCACCAGAGTCTGTGTGGCCTTGTTGAATCATAGTAACGTTGGGTGAATATGGAACAAGGACCAAAGGATGAATATTAACTTACAGAGTAACAGAAAAAACGTTTTTATTTCTGACGTGTTCGCCACAAGCACTAACGTTAACCCAAGCATCCATACGCGTTTATATTACGTTAAACGTTCAAAAAGCCTGTTCACACCAAAGACGACAGCTTTAACGATAAACGTCACAAAAAAAATCGTTTTAAAATGAAATTCCAACGACATTCCAGCTGATGAACAATACAAAAAATTTTGACAGCCTATCACAATCTTACTTTGAGGAGCGCGTGCATTTCAAACGGCAGAAACATTACGGCAGCGCGCGCTTTAGATATCGTTCTAGGTGAACGGCCCTTTAGTAAAAAAAAAAAAAAAAACGTTTATATTTATATTACTCATGATGTGTACTGATGGGGAAGGTCTAACTCAAGAAGCCAATTTTCGTCCATCGAAAGAAACCTTTGCGAAGCTTTTCATTCAAATTGGTGCTTTGAAATCGGAACGCTAACGAATTGTTTGATTCAACTTCAAGCACATGAAATCGAATCTTTTGATTCAAACCGAGTCTTTGGAGCACGATTCAAAGTCATGTGATACGCGAGACAGACATTAGTTGGCTTGGCAGGAACCGCATTTAACTATTAATGAATTTAAATTATTAATTATTAATAATAAATTAATTTTAAAAAGATGATTATAATTGTATTATAAATATAATATTTAGTGATTTGAGTCATTACAAGTAGTAAATAAATAAATGATAAATAAGCAAACCACTAGACGGGCATATGTAATGTATAGCTTAATATAACGTTTCTTTGGTTAATTTCTAAAACAGTTCACTTTGAACTGTAACTTTCTTTTAAACTCTTCTCTCATGCAAATGAAAGGTCATTTTAGTTTTACATGCAGCATTCATTTCAAAGAAACTGATTGAGAATGCAGATGCAAGATGTCGCCTAATTTGGTTCAGCTGCCGAGTCTGACATCAAATAAACTGGATTAAAACTATAAAAGTGAGTCATGTTTTTATTAAAAAAAAAACGAAGAGTTTGGAACACTATGGGTGTTTCTGCAACTACAGGCACTTTTAAGTCCCAGTAGTGAAATTTTAGATGCTTTATAAATATAGTAAATGTAGCCTAGTGTCATTACACACCGTGACGTAAAAGATAACGAATGATTAATATGATTTAATGTAAAATTATGAAGACTTTATAGGTCCAAACACCATTTTTGCTCATGTCCCCATGCGGTCTCAATGTTGAGATACTTAAAATTATCTCATTCTTTTACAATGTGACATTAAATGAAAAGAATTAGTTTCATATACATATGACTTTACACCATCTTAAAGTTCTTTTTTTGTTTTCTGATCGTTTATATGATTATTTCATCTACATAAACCAAATGCGTCCTTACCATTCACCTTAGCAATTGCGTATTTTGAAGTACATTTTAAAAAAGGTTATTTATATTACTGTTGAATACTTGTATATTTGGTGCTAAAAGTAAAAAACTGATGTATCAGACCTTGATAGCTACCAGTTATAAGCAATATTAGCAAAAATTTAATTTCCGCAGCACGTCTTTACTGCAGCATTTTAGGTGACAGGTGAATATAATTTATAATTTAGCATCAAAATTTACAAAATTCTTTAATTTTAAATTAGTTTTTACAAAAATTGATAAATCTTGAAAGTTATGTAAATGTATAACATTTCTATAGAAATTAAAAAAGTAAAGTGTGTAAAACATTAGCCTAATTGTAATGTTGCGGTAAGGACATTTTGTAAGAAGAAGATGAAAACCATAAAAAATCCTAACGACTACATTCAATTTTGTGTACTTTATATGTTTTATGGACTGTAGTGGTTAAAATTTTAATTCATAGGGGTTGATTATTTTAAATTTGGGAGTCAAAAGTGCCACGATTTACAGAAACACCCATACTGTTTTGTTTTAAGGAAGGAACAAACTGTCCAAATACACAAAGTTATTAAAATCTGTCTGTTAGCTTTATTTGCTGAATCAGAAAACAACAGTTTAAGAGAAACGTCAACACAGCGCTGAATCTGTGAAACGTGTGTTTTAGTCCATCTGTGAAAGGCCTGAAAATATCATCTGCCCCTCTCAGTAAACATCCTCTCATTACAAACAATGTGAACGACACTGTTATGAGATAAGTTTGATTAAACTCTATGACCACACACGGGCCGAATGCAGATGGGCCTAGATACAGTATGTTACCAGTAGCAATTCATTCGCATGTGTATGTGACAGCATGTCTCACACACACAAACATATGCAGGAATACACACACAAACATATGCAGCAACACACACACATACACACACACACACACACACACACACACACACAAACATATGGAGCAACACACACACAAAAATATGAAGAATATATACACAAACATATGCAGCAACACACACACACACACACACACACACAAACTTATGCAGAAAATATACACAAAAATATGCAGCTACACAAACTTATGCAGAAAATATACACAAACATATGCAGCAACACACACACACACACACACACACAAACATATGCTGAAATATACACAAAAATATGCAGCTACACAATTTTATGCAGAAAATATACACAAACATATGCAGCAACACACACACACGCACACACACACACACTTATGCAGAAAATATACACAAACATATGCAGCAACACACACACACACACACACACACACACAACACATATGCTGAAATATACACAAACATATGCAGCAACACACACGCACACACACACACACACACACACAAACATATGCTGAAAATATACACAAAAATATGCAGCTACACACATTTTATGCAGAAAATATACACAAACATATGCAGCTACACAATTTTATGCAGAAAATATACACAAACATATGCAGCAACACACACACACACACACACACACACTTATGCAGAAAATATACACAAACATATGCAGCAACACACACACACACACACACACACACACACACACACAAACTTATGCAGAAAATATACACAAACATATGCAGCAACACACACACACACACACACACACACACACACACACACACACACACAAACATATGCAGAAAATATACACAAAAATATGCAGCTACACAAACTTATTCAGAAAATATACACAAACATATGCAGCAACACACACACACACACACACAAACATATGCTGAAATATACACAAACATATGCAGCAAAACACACGCACACACACACACACACACACACACAACTTATGCAGAAAATATACACAAACATATGCAGCAACACACACACACACACACACACACACACACACACAATCATATGCAGAAAGTATACAAAAACACATGCAGCAACACACACACATGGAGAAAATATACACAAACATTATCATGCACACACACACACACACACACACACAAAACATAGCCTATCCTATCAGTCTTAATGTTCTGTGACCAACTGACTGAACATTTATTTGACTTTTCCACTGTCCAACAAACATTTGACAGAGTGAGAGAGAAAATAATCTGTGAGAGGAGGGAAAATAGAGTTTACAGTGAAACGTTCCTGTCTTTAGTATGAGCACACAGCACTAAAATGAGTGTGTTAGCAGTTTCATCCCAAACCTCCGTGATTCTGACATCCGTTGCACATAGACACTGACCCAGGATCAGCTCTCCTGTGGCTCAGACTCACTTTGAGGCATGTAAGGCTGATCTCGGGTCAGAGGCTGGGGTTCGTCAACAGTAAACGCTCTCATTAGTCAGACTGAGTTGAGGACAGTAAACAAAAGCACCGGAGCTTTCTCTCTCAGCTCGCTTTATCTGCAGCCCATTTCATAAGAGCCACTGAAGGAACTAATTGGTCAGGCCTCTGACAGTAAATGGTGTGTATGTGTGTGTGTGTCCTTTGGGAGGAGGAGGAGCTTCCTTTTAAAGTCTCTAAAGTTGGAATGTCACAGTAACACACTCGACTAAAAAACAACACACACACACACTGTGCTGTCAAATCGATTAATCGCGATCTAAAGGAGTAGTTCACTTTTAAAAAAACTTTTGCAGATAATTTACTCACCCCCATGTCAGTTGCTAAGGTGTTGCTATGTGGTAAATATGCTGTTTCGGTTGGTTGCCTATAGACATTATTTTAAGGCATCATAGCAATGCTATGCTATTCCAAAAAATGTGTGTGTGTGTGTGTGTGTGTGTGTGTGTGTGTATTACACATTTTAAAATCGCTTATAGGAGTAGTTCACTTTTAAAAAAACTGTTGCTGATTATTTACCATGTCATCCAAGATGTCCATGTCATTCTTGAAAGGTTTTTGATGAAAACATTCCAGGATTTTCTCCATATAATGGACTTCAATGGGAACCAAACGGTTCAAGGTCCAAATGAGAGTTTCAGTGCAGCGAATAAGGGTCTTATCTATCTCTAAAAAAAAAAAAAAAATAAGTTTTATAAGCACAAATGCTCGCCTTGCTCAGTGCAGTCTTATCCCAAGACGTCATATAACTGACGTCTTGGGACGTCTTTTGACCATACGTCAATATCCGCCTTTTTAGGGTACCCTTAAACGTCGGTTAGATGACATTATCGGATCCGAACCCTACCCCAGACCTAAACCTTCCCCTAAACCTAACTGACGTTAATGGTAAAGCGTCAGTTGTATGACGTCCCAGGATCGTCATCTAACCGA
Organism: Pimephales promelas; assembly: GCF_016745375.1. Next base: position 2,316,989 of record NW_024121999.1, read on the forward strand.
CGTTTAAGGGTACCCTAAAAAGGCGGATATTGACGTATGGTCAAAAGACGTCCCAAGACGTCAGTTATACGACATCTTGGGATGAAACTGTGTTACAGCCTTGCTCTGTTCTGTGATGCGCGTTCGTGACTCTCCTGTTCGAACTAATTCATCAAAATGAACGAATCTTTTTTTGAGTCATATGGTTAATTCAATGAACAAATTGACTCGAAAAAGATTTGTTCATTTTGATGAACGAGTTCAAACATGAGAGTCACGAACGCGCATCACAGACAGAGCAAGATGAGCTTATAAAACTTAAACTTTAATTATTTTTTAAATGACCGATTTGTTTCGCTTGATGAGACCCTTATTCATCGTCTGGTGTCGTTTAAAGCCCTTTCAACAGTTTGCACTGAAACTCTCATTTGGACCTTGAACCGTTTGGTTCCCATTAAAGTCCATTATATGGAGAAAATCCTGGAATGTTTTCATCAAAAACCTTCATTTCTTTTCGACTGAAGAAAGAAAGAAATGGACATCTTGGATGACATGGTAAATAATCAGCAACAGTTTTTTTAAAAGTGAACTTCTCCTATAAGCGATTCTAAAATGTGTAATACACACACACACACACACACATTTTTTGGAATAGCATAGCATTGCTATGATGCCTTAAAATGATGGCTATAGGCAACCAACCGAAACGCCATATTTACCACATAGCAACACCTTAGCAACTGAATAACGCCCTGGCAACAATCTATAGCATCAAAGCACCACTCTATTCAAAGAAAATGATTAAAATATGAATATTATTACAATATTCAACTTGTTTTTATTGTTGTTTCAAATAAAACAATTTCAGAATATAGTATTGGACCAGTATTTGGTATATTGTAAAGTAACACAAACTTGTTTAAATATATGTGCATGCCTAAAGTCTAATTTAATATTAAATCTACTGTTATTAATTGCCATTTTACCGTATAAAAACGGACAGATTCCCTCATGAGCGCTGATGTTAATGTGATCTGAACAGACAATAATCCCTATTGAGATTAATAAACAGTTAAATATGAATCGTGTGTCTCGCAGAGGGAAATATCCTGTTAAATGAAGGATAAGTGCAGCGCCACACGTCCTGCTGAAAGAGCTGTGGTTTAGATGACACTAACAGACGCCGGAGAAATGCTGAGCGTGAAACTAAATCTCTATACCTGGCCCCGAAACAGCAAAGCTAACAATAAAAACCTCACTCCTGCTTTTATAATCTTCTTTTTATCTATTTTAAGCAGAACATCTGGTGAACTTTGGGGAAAACTTTATTGTGGGTGGAATTGGTCTTTTCTAGTAAACACATCTCAAGAGTTGTTTATTTTTGTTTAGAGAATGAGACAAGAGTTCCTGTGGTTAACATATGGATATTAAGATATATGTTGCATAAACTAAATTATGCATTTCATTTCATAAGAAAAAAAAAAAAACACGATTGATGCTATTTGACCTACATTACAATAAATGTGCACGTTTCTTCAGAAACCAATGGCATGGTAAAAAGATTTGCCAATAAATCACTTTACATAAACATACACATTTATACACAGCATGCAACTGAAAAAAAAAAAACTAAATTAAAGGAGTAGTTCACTTAAAAGAAAACCTTTTGCTGATAATTTACTCACCCCCATGTCATCCAAGATGTCCATGTCTTTCTTTCTTCAGTCGAAAAGAAATGAATGTTTTTAATGAAAACATTCCAGGATTTTCTCCATATAATGGACTTCAATGGGGTCCAAACGGTTCAAGGTCCAAATGAGAGTTTCAGTGCAGCTTAAAAGGGCTTTAAATGACATGCAGACTATAAATAAGGGTCTTTTCTAGCAAAAAAAAAAAAAAAAACGATTGGTCATTTCAAAAATAAAATAAAAAGGTTTGTTTCATAAGCACAAATGGTCTTGCTCTGTTCTCTGATGCGCGTTCGTGATTCTGCTGTTCAAACTCGTTCATCAAAAACAATTAATCTTTTTGCGAGTCATTTTGTTCGTTGAATCAACCAAATGACTCGAAAAAAGATTAATTTTGATGAACGAGTTCGAACAGCAGAATCATGAACGCACATCACAGAACAGAGCAAGGCGAGAATTTGTGCTTATAAAACTTAAATTTTTTTATTTTAATTTTTAAATGAGCGATCGTTTCGCTAGATAAGACCCTTATTCATCATCTGGAATCGTTTAAAGCCCTTTGAAGCTGCACTGAAACTCTCATTTGGACCTTGAACCGTTTGGACCCCATTGAAGTCCATTATATGGAGAAAAATCCTGGAAAGTTTTCATCAAAAACCTTCATTTCTTTTCGACTGAAGAAAGAAAGACATGGACATCTTGGATGACATGGGGGTGAGTAAATTATCAGCTTAAAAGTGAACTACTCCTTTAAGTTAAAAAAACCTGATACATTTGTTTCTTTATTTGACACAAATGTTCCTCCACAAGTTTGATTCTTTGCATTTGGAGGTCGAGGTTTGGGTTCTGAGGGTTCGAGCTTCTGAGGATGTACGGCTGGACCGTCTCAAATATGACGGATGAACGTGAAACATGATAAAGTCAGAGCTCAGACTCTCATCTCAGACAGGAAATGGAGGAGGAGAGATGCTCAATCCCAAATGCTGCGGATCAACTTTGTGTGTGTGTGTGTGTGTGTATACACTTGAGAATGCTTATTTTAAGGGGACAAATGGGGAAAGAGAGGGAAACTGTGTGTAGAGAGAGAGAATGGAAAAATGACAACATTTGACACAGTGCAGCTTAAAATTCATGGAAACATTTCTATGAATGTGAAACAAATTGTTTCTTGTTTACATTTCTTATATTGTATTTCATTCTAGACAAGTTTGTGCATACGTGTGTGTAACCTAATCATATTATATTTTAATAGGGTACTTATCAACACTTATCTTACCTGTATCTCCCTTTTACTTACCTGGAGAATGAAATCCGTTAATGTAGGTCTGCTGACAGCATCCATCCAAATAAAGCTTTCCTGTTATCAACGTAAAGCTGCTTTGAAACCATATGTATTGTAAAAAGCACTAAAAAAATAAAGGTGACTTGACTTAACTTGATTTGACTTCAAACCATTACAGGCTATATGTCATTAAAGAGATAGTTCACCCAAAAATTCACCTTCATGTTGTTCCACACCTGTATGAGTGTCTCGCTTCTGTTAAACACAAAATAATTTTTGAAGAATGTAAGTAACCGGACAGTAGGCGGTTGTCATTGACTTCCATAGTATATATATATATATATATATATATATATATATATTCCTACACACTGTAAAAAATATTTTCATGATTTGTTATCACAACATATTTTCTTTTGTCAAATCAACTTAATAATAATTTATTTATTTGAGATAACTTATTATTTTGAGTTTCTGATTAAATTAATCTCCTTCATTGTATTAACTCACTTTTTCCAGTTCAATGAACTCCAAATTTTAAGGCAACCAGGTTACTTACTTTTTTAAGTTAAACCAACAATATTTTTTTACAGTGAATGGAAGTCCATGGGTACTGTCAACAGTCCAACATGTGTTCAGCAGAAGAAAAACTCATGCAGGTTTGGAACAACTTGAATGTGCAGTAAATGATGACAGAATTATCATTTTTGGGTGAACTATCTCTTTAATGAATGTTAAAACTCACATAGTAATTCATGTCAGGTAAAAACATGCGGGTTCTGTTCTGAGGATCACTGGGAAGTGAGTGTCTATGGTAATGAGAGAGACTAATTATCTTATGAGTGTCTGACAGTGGTTTACTGCCCCCCTGAGGCCAAACATTTAAACAACTTCTGTTAACTTAAAGAGATACTCCACTTTTTTTGGAAATAGGCTCATTTTACAACTCAATTGGGTTTTACCGCCCGTTTTTGAATCCATTCAGCCGATTTTCTGATATGTAGAATATCAGAAACCAGACAGTTTCTGGTCCCATTGACTTCCATAGGAAACAAAATTATACTATGGAAGTCAATGGGACCAGAAACTGTCTGGTTGATATTCTAAATATCAGAAAATCGGCTAAATAAATTCAAAAACATTAAAACCCAAATATTTAACTCTGAGGGAGTTGTTAAAACGAGCCTATTTCCAAAAAAGTGGAGTATCCCTTTAAAGGGGTAGTTCACCCAAAAAAATGAAAATTATGTCATTAATGACTCACCCTCATGTCCAAGCCCGTCAGACCTCCGTTCATCTTCAGAACACAGTTTAAGATGTTTTACATTTAGTCCGAGAGTTTTCAGTCCCTCCATTGGAAATGTATGTACGGTATACTGTCCTTGTCCAGAAAGGAAATAAAGACATCATCAAAGTAGTCCATGTGACATCAGTGGGTTAGTTACAATGTTTTGAAGCATCGAAAATACATTTCGGTCCAAAAATAACAAAAACTACGACTTTATTCAGCATTGTATTGTCTTCCGGTTCTGTTGTGGATCCGCGTTCAGTGACCTCGGTTACAGGTCTGAGAGGAATAGTGATGACATCATTTCATTTTGGGGTGAACTAGGCCTACCCCTTTAAAGGCCTTCTAAGTATACAATATGTGTGCAAATTATTTAAAAATATCTACGCTTTATATTTAGTGTGACAAGAAAAACCAAACCAAACAGCAAAATATAACTTTTTGGTCTTTTAGCAGAGAAATTAGAATAATGTATTATAGTAAATAAATGTAGCCTATATAATCAATGCAATATTGCAAATAACAATATAACCAAGAATGCAATATAAAATTCTAATTTATCATGATAAAATATCTAGGCTATTGTAAAATAATGAGCTGCAGGCCTACGTGCTGAATGACAATAAAGGTCGTGTAAGTGTGAATGTAAAGTGGCATTACTCGCAGCATCAGTGTCTCCAGGCCTCAGAACACGTTCTCTCGCTTCTCACGTCTGTCGGAGGAAGCAGAAGCCCGCCTGCCCTCGTCATTTCAATACAGAGGCCTTGATTTACAGTGTCGCTCATTTGTCGCTTTTATTGCGGCTCTTTGATGTGCGCCGCGCGAGACCCTTTGAAATGCACGAGCGCTTTCTGATGTAGAGTCACGAGCGCCTCTCTGACTCGCCTAAACCCTGCCGTGAGATTCCAGCGCCACATCATTATCATCATCATCGCGAAATCCAGCACACACTGAAAGATATCATTTCTCATGGTGATCTTAATCACAATCTTCCCTATCATCATTGTTTTAAATGTCCTTACATAATTATAATCATCATCATCATGATGACCTTCATCACATTTTTGCCCAGGTATGCCTGTTATCTCCATCACGGACATCAAATTAAGCATCCTGGCCGGTTCAGGTAACATTTTGGCCTTTAGCCTTTGTAAAATGTAAATGCTCTTAACCTGCCAGGCACTCGAGCGCGCGCCCGAGTCTTATTTTAGATAACGAAGCGTTTGTGGAGATGTGGCGTCGGAGATAAGGCGTCCATCGCGGCATTCGGGCCTTCAACTATCTAACTTCAGCTCTGTGTTGATCATGATTCAGGGTGATAGGACTTCCGGCCAGTCGGCGGCACCTGTGCGCGTGTCATAAATCAGCTCAGGTGGGTGTCCCGGCGTGACGTCAGCGCTGGGCAAACAAACGCGCGCCCGCGAGCGCTCAGGCAAGGTGAAGTTCAGTTAAAGTAAAACTTTCAGCTCGCGAGGAAAATGTCCGTGAGCTTCCTGCTGGACACGGCCATGTACGGCAACCCCGCCGCGAGACACCTGAACCTCGGCCACCAGCCTCACCTGAACTACCCGTCTGCCCCGTACCCGGACTACAGCGGGTACCACCCGGGTCCTGCCCTCGGGAATGACCTGCATCACACCGGCAGCTCGTGGAGTCCCGGCTTCGGCCCGGGTTTGCGTGAAGAGTGGCCGCCGCTCTATGGTCACGGGACGGGTCACTCGCTGCCGGCTAACGGCGTGGAGGTCAACGTCATTCCGCAAGTGGATCAGGCGCAGCTGGAGAGAGAAGAGCCGCAGGACTGGATGAGACGAGCCGCGGGTCCCGGGAACACTGGTGAGAGATCAGCACCTCTCCTGACCCCTAAACTGGCTCACATCACACTCTTTCACTTCCTCTGCACGATCAAAATATACCATAATGCTATGTTTTTGGACATGCATCATAGTTTTTTAGACAAACTTGATGCGTTTATGAAATATACAGTAGTGTTTTAATACCATTGGTAATCCCATGTTTTCCAGACATACATATTCTACCTTGAAATTTGATGTTTTAAGAAATATACCACAGTCAGCAGTATAGTGTTTCTAATACCATGTTTTCTAGACATTCATCTTGGAAATACCATGAATTTTTTTATGCTTTTATTGAAAAACAAAATAAATAAATAAAAAAGAATAGTCTATAGTGTTTTTGGACAATACCATTAGTAATACCATGCTTTTGTTTGCTCTTTATTTATTACACAGTTATTGTAATAATTATAATAAGTACATAATACATGTAACAGTACTGTAAAATAAAGTGCTAACTTTATGTTTTTAGGAATACATAATACCATTATGAAACAAACCATAGTAATACAGTGTTTATAAGACAACAGCAATTTGTTTGAGACAATACCATGTCTTTAGGCATGTATAATGGTAACACCATGCAATTTTGATGCTTTTATGTAATGCACCATAGCAGTACAGTGCTTTTGGCCAACATGACTGGTCATCGCTTCATGGTAATACCATGTTTTTTATTTTTTTATAGACATGTTCCCTGTGATCTCATGCTTTTGGAAATAATATCATAGTTGTACAGCATTTTTTAGACATGCATCATGGTAATACCGTGTTTTTGAACATATAAAACCATGTTTTTCTTGAAGTATGTTGAGTACCTAAAAACCAGGGCATATGAATATGGAAATCATACAGTACCATGATCAAAACTGCTACAGTATAATCACATGATACCATTCAATGCACCATTTTAAGACAGCAGAAAGTGAAAGTATAGCTTACACATTTCTAATACTTCTGCGACTTTAACAGCATTTTAGGTGTGCTAGCTTAGATTAGAGACCTACAGTCACATCAGTTTCTGAATAATCAGTAATGCTGAAGGCCTGTGGTTACAGCTGACTGAGAGCATGATTCTCCTGTTTGATCTTTGATGTTCGACAACATCTGGAGATCTCAAGGAGCGTGTAGTTGAACAGTCAGTAATAGATGTTTGCGGCCTTATCAGAAGTGCATTATGGCTAATAGTTTACCAAGTGATAAACTAATCTCTTCGGGGAATATTTGTGTATATGTGTCACACACAGTCAGGTTGGCACAGGTAAAAAGCTCAGATGGAGCAAGACTCTTCCAAATTTTCACATTTCATTTTCATTTTGTGTTGCTTGAGCTTTTTAATGGTCTGGATTTGTTGTCTTCGCTAAATTATATTTGGCCTCCAAATCCAATTTGATCCATTTAAATTCAAACACAGTTGTAACACTTTTCACTATATATACAGTATATATATATGAAGAGTTCAGATGCAAAAGCCTCTAAATGCCATTTGAAATTTTCTTCTAAAATTATCATTTTTATCAAGCTTGTATATTTAAGTTCAGTAATTTCACTTAAATGGCAGTGAAGATTATTAATTGTCATTTAAGTGAAATTACTGAACTTAAATATACAAGCTTGATAAAAATGGTCATTTTAAAAGAAAATTTCAAATGGCATGTAGAGGCTTTTGCATCTGAACTCTTCATATATATATATATATATATATATAGTATATACAGTATATATATAAAATGTGCCAAAGCTACTTAAATAAATCATATTATCGGTAAATAAATATATGTAAAAATATACCGGTGAATAAATCTGTGTATAATATTAGAGTATTTTTTTCTCTGCAACTGTTCATATTTCCTAAACAGACCAAAAGTAGGAAATGCTCATTAGTTTTGTCTTCAGGTTTCAAAGGGCCGTTGTCTAACACTGTTGGACAAGATGCAAATGTGGTCGTGTTTGACTGTTCAAACGTTCTCATATCATCACATGAGCAGATTATAGACGAATATGGATCACGTGACAAAAACAAATATGAGAATGTTCAGGAAACACAGCTGGAAAAAAATTAAACGCTAATCTGAACTGGTTTAGTTTCCCACTCTACTTTTTCCTTAGAAACACTTAGCCTATCTAAATCAATTTACTTATCACTGTTGACTTCTTTTGTTTTTACATAGAGTAATTATAATGACATCAGATTTACCCATATCCAAACCCTACCCCTAAAAGAATGCATTTAATTTATTAGCGTTTATTTTATGAAAAAGTATTTTTCACTCTTTTAAATGTAATCCATTGTTGCCCCCTACTGGACAACCGTAATACACGCCTAATGCCTCTGACACGTGTTGCGAAAAATACGACTTTATTTTGATCCGTTAGCGTTAGTTATAATAACGTAGATATTTACCACTCCAATTAATGGGAAAATTTCTATCTATTATTGAATCCTGGCACTGCTGACTCCTTCACAGTTTGTTATAGTGATCTGCTTACTGTCTGTCTATTAATGAACGTCATATTAGTGACTGATCTGGAACTAGTGATTTATTTCAACAGAGTTTGATGTCAGGATGTTGCTAAGAAAATTACACAAAGAGATTTTTGGTTAAATAGACAGTTTTAATTGAAATGATCTGCTTATCAATGCATTACAGTATCAGAGAAATTATGAGTGTATCAACATTTCCTATGGCTACTACATCGCCATCTTGCCTTTATTTTTATCTGAGCTCATCACAGTAAATTATGGGAATTAAAAACTGCATTAGAGTTTAGGCAAAATAATGTTTTTGTGGAAGACAGCTTAACTTTCGCAACTGTCTGTGACAGGGTTGTTAATATTATAACTAAAACCGTAACTTGAACCATTAAAAAACAAATTAAATAAAATGAAATATAAAGATGTAAACTTTTTATTAGCTAGTTGCCAAAGCAACATTTCTAATTATCATTTAGTTTAAAGTCACCAAGTACAAATTCTTAATTTGGTTTCACTTTTTTTTGATGGTCCCTAAACGTAGACAGTTTGGGTTTTAAAATAAGTTGACATGTGGTTGCAAAGTTATAGTTAGCATAATGTCTGTCGGGGAGCATCAAAATAAAGAGTGAGCAGATATTAGCAGACAGTCTACTAATAAAATAATGAGAGTTAGTTGACATGTAGTTACTTGAATGTTCAGAAGGGACCATCAAAATAAAGTGTTTCCCTTAATTCTTATTTGATGGAATATTGCAGTATACATCATAAATGATTAATCCGCGCACATCATTATAATTATTATTTTTTTAATTCATGTGCCTCGTGATCTTTAATTAAAGCAACTTCCCCTCCCTCTCGCAGCTCATCTCTTCTCTGATGATGTGTTTACTGGCGTGTGGGCGGGGCAACCTGTCACTCACATGAGATCCATCAATAGCAAACCACAACCATCCAATCAATTCCCTTTGGACAAAATCAAGTCCCGCCCTAGCCTGGCTAACGTCAGACCACATCTCATTGACATTGAGGCCACGTCCATACGAAGCCGGTGCGTTCCCTATCCGATTTTTTTCCCCTCGTTCTAAAAAAAAAAAAATCCGTAAACATGGCGTCGTCTCAAGAAATATCTGCGTACACACGAAACCACTGAAACCGACTGAAAACGGTGTAGTAAATATGCCAGACCAGTATGGGGCGCTGTAATTCTGCCACAGAGATACACTATACATGGAGAAGAAGACTTTGAGCATGCGCATAACCTTGTGCGCTGAATACGAACCAGAGCCCGTCTAACGGAGAGCCTTGGCACTTCCTATTAGCCCCGTTGTGTATCATCCTGGTTGCAGTTCCATTAGAATTCCACTGGAGGTGATCGCGGGCGAGAGCAGAATGAATGGGAGTCTATGGGGCTAAACGGCTAAATGTGTCTCTTTCACCTGCTTGTCGTTAAATTAACATAGATTTTATTGTTGATTACGCAAGTTCAATATAGATTAGGCCAAAAGTCGAATGAACGAGTACTTGTCCTTTCGATTTCTGACAGGTTAGGCCGTTGTTGGCCAGAACACGCTAGCATTCGGCTATTGTGTGACGTCATCACATTTTTTGAACGGATTTTTAGAACAGATAAGTGAACTAAAAAAATGCAATTTTCAGCTGAGTGTATTATCTTAGCCCTCCCTTTTGAATGCAACTTTCAAATTACATCCTGAGAAAAGTGGATTTCTGGGGGTGAAACCCCATTGACTCCCATTCATTCTGCACTCGACCGCGAGCGCCCCCGCATGGACAGATACGTGTTACTGCAGCCAGTCCAGAACCCGGAAGTAACCAGCCAGTGCCAATTCTCTTCAATTAGACATTCTCTGATACGAACCAAGAAGAAGACGACGAAGATGGCGTGTGACGCAGCCGAGATGTGATGTGATGACATCATAGTTTCACAAAATATATGGATTGGCCGTACAAACGAAACCGCAAGGGTGTCGTTTTCAGATTTATCCACTTTGGGACCCGGTTTCAAAAAATAGCAGTTTCACTCTCCCAAAACACCGGATGCATGTGGACGAAACGCCAATACGATACAGCGAAACGCGTCTCCGTGTGGACAGGCCCTGAGACGTGATCTGGGAACCACATGTTCATTTTCTCGTATGGTTTACGAATGCCCAGAGCCGTTTATTGGGCACTACGAATGTATAGGCAATCGTTTTAATTATACCAGACGACGTATGTAGAGTGAAAGAAATTAGATGAGGAAGAAGACGATGGGCCAGAGATTTGTTTGCTTTCTGAACAATATCTAAAGCTGCATCGAAAGGTAACTTGGCGTCTGCTGCCATGTTTGATCCATATATAAACATAATGTTTCGGTGTCGCATATAGACGTCTCCCTCCCCGTTCTGTGATTGGTCCCCTCGCTGAGGTGAAAATTAGGTCCATGGTATCCAGACTGCTTAGCAGCGTGAATTAGGCCCCGTCCACAAAAAACGGAGAATTAAAACGAATACGATTTCCGTCCACACCAGCGTTTTATCTGCGTATTAGAAATGATCTCCGTCCACATTAAAACGACTGAAAACGCGGATCACGTGACCATTCACCAACACTGGGCATGCACGTGCTGGTGTAAACAGTGATTGACGAATTAGGGAAGGATACTAAGTCGTCATAACTAATAACACCCAATCATGGAGCCAAGCGTCAGCCTCTGCGTCAGCGTTTCTGAAGTCCTCCGTTTTGTCTCGTCCACACTAAAACGCCCTCCGGAGATTCAAAACGCAAAACAGAGCTGCAGCGTTTCTATACTTTCTATACTCCGTTTTAGGTCTTCGTTTTTCCCGTTTTAGTCTGGACGGGAGGTCCAAACGTAGCAAAAGGTCTCCGTTTTTAAACAAAAACGCAGTAGTATGGACGGGGCCTAAAATTGGCAGCATGGAGAAACCCAGGCTAGTCCCGCCCTACATTTGTTCTTGTTTGAGAAGCCGTTTCACTTGGATATATGTCTCACTAGGGAAGAAAAGACTATTGCAACTTCTGTTCCATATATATATATATATATATATATATATATTAGGGCTGTGCACAAATTAATTGCGATTAATCGCATCCAAAATAAAAGTCTGTGTTTACATAATATGTTTGTGTGTGCTGTATATAATTATTTTGTATATATAAATACACACACATGCATGTATATATTTAAGAAAATGTGTTATTCATATATAAAATATTTATATAATATAGATTATGCATTTCTAAATATATACAGAATTTAAGCGCAAATAATTCTTATATATACATGCATGTGTGTGTATTTATATATACAAAATAATTATATACAGCGCACACAAATATATTATGTAAACACAGACTTTTATTTTGGATGCGATTAATCGCAATTAACTTTTGCACAGCCCTAATATATATATATATATATATGAAGAGTTCAGATGCAAAAGCCTCTAAATGCCATTTAAAATTTTCTTCTTTAATGATGATTTTTATCAAACTTGTATATTTAAGTTCAGTAATTTCACTTAAATAACAATTTATTAAAAGTAAAATAGGTAATTATCATTGCCATTTAAGTGAAATTACTGAACTTAAATATACAAGTTTGATAAAAATCATCACTAAAGAAGAAAATTTCAAATGGCATTTAGAGGATTTTGTATCTGAACTCTTCTTATATATATATATATATATATATATATATATATATATATATATATATATATATGCACACAAACATGAAAAAGAATACAAAATAACACTGATCCGTGATGCCTTGAAATGCACTCTAGGTAGGCAGCACACTAGTATTGGCAGATCTAAAAGATACGTGCTGCTGTCTTTATCTACGCATGAACCTCTTCCTGCTGTTTATTACAGCACATCATATGACTTGTGTGTATGTGTGCGTGTTATAATGAGGTTAAACACTGTAAACCCTGATTTACTGAGCGCACACTGATCCAAGTTTAATTTTTTTTGCCTTCTTATAACCGGTTTGAAGAGATAAACCACTGTAAAAATCAGTTATCCATTTAAAACGACTACATTTTACGCCCACTTAACAAGATCTTCTGTTAGTTCAAGAAGGCGGTTTTGTAATCGCTGTACAAATAATTGGTTTTCCCGGGATTCTCCGATGGTCATTACCAAACATATTATGTATTAGTAATGTCACAGACCTATATGTTCATTTAAGGAAGGAGATAAACGAGCCGCGAGGCGCCATCTTTCGTTCTGAGACAGAGTGAGTCAGTGGTGTGTGTTGCTCAATGTTAGCTGCGCGCTTATTAATCTGTGTGTCTAAACACAAGCGTCATGAGTGTCGAACGTCCTGTCGACAAAGTGAAAGATTTTGTGAAAAGCTAATAACGGCAGAGGCCAGCGAGTCTGAGGCGTAGGCCGCACCCTGCTGTGTGCACTGTGGGAGGACCGGAGAACACTGATAAGGGGACCAGACTCAGTGTGTGTGTGTGTGTTTACACACGTCAGCCAAAGCTGATGGAGAAAAGGGAAGAAAACTGTTGAGAAAGAGTTTCATTCCATGAAAACTGCATTAAGGGGCTTTCAGGACAAGGTTCCTTGTTATTTTAGTATCATTGAGATACACATTTTTGAAATTAGTTGTATATTTCACGTTTTCATTTTAGTTTAAGTGTCATTTTTATTACTTTAAAAAGTCTATATAGATTTTTTTTAGTTCACTCTTAGAAAAAACGTGATATAGAACTAGGTTTCTTGACTAATTTTTAAAGAACACAAGGAGAAATGAAATGTATAAGGGGCTATTTAAAAAGAAATTCTAGTGATAAAGTATGTTTAGTAGCTAATTAATTCATAAAACTTGAACTAAATCCATAAAATGGTGGGAATTAGAGAAGACAAGACTGAAAAAGAGACTTGCAAGATTTTCTTGCAAGGAACGGTCATAGAAGTGCCTACAGAGGGGACATCCTTCCGTCTTGTTCCTCCCCCAAGGTTGTTTTCCCACGGCTAAATGAAGATATCTCTCAGCCTCAACTAATACATTGTTTAGATTTGTCAATAATATTAATCATATTATATCCTTGAATGGAGACGGCCTCACACTTAGTCACACATTAAAATACAAATGCAAACATACAGAACATATTAAAGGGTCACTCCACCCTTGGAAAGATGAATGTGTATTTAAAATGGCTCATTTAAGTAAAAGAAATGTGAAATTATTTTTGAATTTGGAGTTTTCTAGACTGAGAAAAGACAGAAAATATATTTTTGGCTTATGTGGATGAAAGACAACAACTCCCAGAATGCACTTGCTTCAATGCCCTAGGAGGCCACGCCTACTGGTAACCGCGCAGAAGGTAAACAACAGTCTACTAGTGATTCTCCGCAATGAGTCTGCCCGAAAATGTGTTTCGAGATCGCCCGAAATGTCCGGGATTCGGCTTTTGCGTTCTACAGTCGCCATTCATCATGTTTACTGTGGCGAGCGGGACGAGTGAGGGAGAATTATATACACTACCGATCAAAAGTTTTAGATCAGTAAGATTTTTTATGTTTTTAAATGAAGTCTCTTCTGCTCACCAAAAAAATGACTGAAATATTATGACAATTTAAAATGACTGTTTTCTATTTTAATATATTTTAAAATGTAATTTGAAAGCTGAATTTTCAACATCATTACTGTTGCTGATTACACATCAGTTTTCAGTGTCACATGATCCTTCAGAAATCATTCTAATATGGTGATTTTATGCTCAAAAAACATAAATTATTATTTTCAATGTTGAAAACTGCAAAATTCTATGGTGAATAGAAAGTTCAAAAGAACAGCATATATTTAAAATATAATCTTTTCTAACATTATAAATGTCTTTACTGTAACTTTACTGTAAATTTACCTCATCTTTGATGAATAAAAGTATTTTCTAATTTCTTTCCCCCAAAAATAAAAAATAAATTCTCACTGACCCCCAAACCTTTGAATGGTAGTGATTAATGTTACAAAAGCTTTCCATTTCAGATCAATTCTGTTCTTTTGAACTTTCTATTCATCAAAGAATCCTGAAATAAAAATATAAAAAACTGTTTTCAACATGGATAATAATCATAAATGTTTCTTGAGGATCATATTATAATAATTTCTGTAGGATCTGTAAATTCAGCTTTGATCACAGGAATAAATTACACTTCACTATATATTCACATAGAAAACACATAGATATTTCACAATATTACTGTTTTTTTTGTATTTTTTATCAAATAATTGCAGCCGTGGTGAGCAGAAGAAACTTTTTTTAAAAACATAAAAAATCTTACCGATCTAAAACTTTTGACCGGTAGTGTATATAATGTTATGTTGCTGTAATTAACCTATTATCTTCCAATAAACATTTACTAGACTTGGCTACATAACATGTAACTACTGACTAGATTCACGAGAGGTCGGCTAATGTGTGTAAAAGTAAAAAATACAGTAATTTCATTAATACTTCGGAAGCACTGAAAATGAATGGGCTTCAATGCAGGAACTATCAGTGTTTGGAACTATTGGAACTCGCGTTACTTCCGCATTCCTAAGTTCCTATGGCGGTCTATGGGAGTGTCGGAACTCTCTCTCTCTCCATGGCTCTGGTTCCGTTCAGCTCGCTGGGAAACAGATTTTCCGATTTAGACTTTTTTTTGTGTATTAATCAACTTGCATGGATAAATAATTCAACACAAGACTAATAATGTGCACTAACAAAGTAAATAGGGTAAATTTTGATTTCATGTCAATTTTAAATGTGTTGTATCTAACAGAAAAGATGAGGGAAATTGAAATGCAAACAAAACTGGATCTGCTGAAAAATGATCAATGTTTCTGTGCCACAACATTAAAGACGTTTTAAGACAAAAGTACATAGCATGCAGCAATACCAAACATATCTCGACGTAAGTGAAGAAAGTAGAAGTTAGAAAAAGAAAGTAAAGTTAGATCTAAGTAAAGCTCTTGAGACGTCTACTGTAACAGAATCACATTAATACATTTAGGCCCAGTATATTTTTTAAACACACCCTGTGATTATTTTGAGGTTCATTTCATGTTTAGTGGGGTAAGATGAGACGGTCTTGTCAGAATGTGGTTAACGCTAACAGAACATCAAGCAAACAACATCTCAAGAGGAACCACCAACTGTGAGACATTTACCACTGTGGTATTCTACATCAGAGGAATATTCACGTTATTAGAGCCAAAACTGTCTTGGATGGTGAAAGATTATGAAAACAGGAACTGTGATCTCATCTGCGCCACTTCCTTTTTGACACCCTAACACTTCAAAAACTTTTTTTTTTTATATATTATTTTTTATTATTTGTATTTAAATGACATTGAAGTTACATTAAATGGTTCTGTCCGGCACTTATGGGGTTCCCATCATTTCATCGATTTAGTTTTATTTAATTATTTTTTGTTTTAATTCACTTTTAATTTTAATAACATTTTATAAAAGCAGCTTGTAAAGACACTTTGTCACTAGAAAAATTGAAATAAACCATTAAACATGAAATTTAAGACATTTCTCCTTATATATAGAATTTATTTTTAATAAAGTGTTTAAAATTGAGTCTAGAACACTAGTGTTCTATATAGAACCCCCCAAATTCTATGAGTGTAGATAAAAAAAAAGCCCATTTGAATGATACCAATTGCAGTTTTTGTCTTATTGGAGATATTTGTATATAAATAAACATCTTTTAAACATACTAATTCCCTTGAATGGATAATAATACTCTCTATAACTATTAAATATAGATCTATTTTAATTCAACAGCCACAACAACTAAATATGACAATTAAAAAGAGAAATATCCCTGTTGTGCTGGCAGGAGGGAAGACGCGGACGAAGGACAAATACCGAGTGGTGTACAGTGACGTTCAGCGCCTGGAGCTGGAGAAGGAATTTCATTTCAGCCGATACATCACCATCAGAAGGAAGGCGGAGCTCGCCGGAGCCCTCAGCCTATCAGAACGCCAGGTAGGTCATGTAAATTCATGCCGTCTAATTGTAAGAGTTTTGTGTTAAAGGGCACGATGTTGGACAGATTTAGAAAAGCATAAGATGATGGTGATGTATGTAATGGTACACAGGAAAAACATCTAAATGAAATGTACTACATAAAGAAAAGAGGAAGATGTTAAGTCTGTAGGCAGTTCTCCATTTGCCTATTTCTATGAACACAATTTTGGTATATCTCATACAAAACTTAAATACGTATACACTCATTTACTCAATAAATCGTTGATGGGATGTGTCTACTACAGCTACTGCAAAAATATATATATAAAATAACACACACACACACACACACACACACACGAGTACGAGTAGAATGGATGTGTCTACTACAGCTACTACAAAAATATTAGGGCTGTCAAACGATTAATCGCGATTAATCGCATCCAAAATAAAAGTTAAATAAATACACACATGCATGTATATGTAAGAAAAAAAAAAATTATTTATATATAATATAAATTATATATATAAATCTATATACAGTATATACATGAAAATATTTCTTAAATATATACAAGCATGTGTGTGTATTTATATATATATATATAATAATAATTATACACAGTGCACCCATATATTATGTAAACACAAACTTTTATTTTGGATGTGATTAATCGCGATTAATCGTTTGACAGCCCTAATATATATATATATATATATATAAAATAACAAACACACACACACCAGTACGAGTAGATGGGATGTGTCTACTACAAAAAAATATATATAAAGTAATACACACACACACACACACACACACACACGAGTACGAGGAGGAGTAGATGGGATGTGTCTATACACTCATTGGTTGTTCTGAATCAGTTAAATGACTCTGACTCTCTGATTCACAGGTGAAGATCTGGTTTCAGAACAGAAGAGCCAAAGAAAGGAAAATAAACAAGAAGCGACTGCAACAGGCCCAGCAGAGCTCTACATCCACTCCTCCCAGCATGCCCAGTCACACCAGCGCCACCATGGTCTCCAGCACCAACAACGCTTTGATGACAGACAATATATCGGCCACCATTAAAGAGGAATACTGAGACTCTATCAAACCGAAGGACCGACGGTACATGTTTACACAGTTTCAGCGACACGGAGTGGAACGTTCATATTGCACTACACAAATGACACGCAGACACGTTTTATTGTGATAATGCGCACAGTATTTCAATTTTTGTAAAAAATTATGATCTCAGAGTATGTCGGACGACCGAAGACACGTCATAATGCTTTCTAAATTGTTTTGCGTACTGCTTTTGATGACCTCACTAACTGCGATGATGATTTGATGACTATATTTGCTGCGCGCGCATCACTACTGCTTCGCTTCGTAAAATATTTCACACCGACTGGAAAACTGACATTTATAAAAAAACAAAAAAACAAAAAACAAAACAAGGAGTCAACTGGTGCCTCTGTGTAATTATTCTTTTTAAAAAGTTTAAAATTTTTAATAAAAAGATATTTGAAGAGAATGTAAAACTTGTCATTTGATATGTGTGTGTGTGTGTGGGGGGGGGGGGGGGGCAGCATTCACATTATTGTAATGTCAATTAAGCACATTTTTATCCAAAGTCTAATTACTGTAATTTACAATATTACTTTGGAGTTGATCATTTGGTGTGTGTTGGTGTGCGTGTGTGTGTTTGGGGCATTGACATTATTTTAATGACAATTAAGCACATTTTTATCCAAAGTCTAATTACTGTAATTTACATTATTACTTTAGAGTCTTTTTAAACAAAATTAAAAAAAAAAAAATGTTAATTGAAATAAAAAATATGAAGCTAATACAATGAATGAGATTGGTTTAATGAACCGAAACTCAAAATATTGTGTTATGTGAACCACAAATGATCGTCTGAAATTTTTACAGTGTAATTGCCATTATTTTCAATGATTCTCATTACCGTTTTTTTTTTATAATACAATATTTTTGAATGATTTTATAGGTCAAAATAAATCAATTAAATAAATACAATGAAATATACAAGTCACAATTTAAATAAAACATTTGTCTGCATTTTTTTAATTAGTTATTTGCAAGAGAATTTGGGGCAGAAACTTGCTTAATTTGACAATTTTTTTTTTTTTTTTTTAAGATTCTTAATTTTTTTTTTTTAAAGCAAATCATAATTTCGTACTTTTTAAATATGACCTCGACATGATCCGGACCGGTTGGATCAGATTTAACTATATCATGCAATTCCATTTAAACTGTAAATCAAGCTGTACTTTGAGAGGGCGGAAACCGTGTGAGTGTTTACTGATCACAATGAACTGTGTGGATCATACTGTAAGTTGCGATAACACAAGGAAACAAACACAGCTTATTGATAAAAACAGAAGCAGAAATGGTGACCGCGCACTCAACGCGCTCAATCATTGACAGACGAGCCAGAGGTCGAGCAGAAGCTGCGATCCGTACGGAGGTCATGGGGTGTGTGTGTGTGTGTGTGTGGCCCGTTCAAAGTCAGGCGATCCATGTCAATTAAAGAGCCAATAAAGACCTGATGCCAGTAACGTTCATCTCATGTCCTTCAAGATCACACGTTTGAACTGTTAATGTTTAATTGGTTTCACAATGTCACCATTGACCCAGAAGGAACACACAGATGTGTCAAACGTACTGACACTACATATATTTAAGTTGAAGTGTCAAAATGAGTGTCAAAAGTCAACTTTTTCACACTTCAATTGAGTCGGTCTATCTCCATATTGTAAGTGTGATTTGAACTCGTAAACATAATGGAGTAATGAGTTAGTCTTCAGGTTTAAAGGAGTAGTTCACTTTAAAAAAAAAAAAACTTTTGCTGATAATTTACTCACCTCCATGTCATCCAAGATGTCCATGTCTTTCTTTCTTCAGTCGAAAAGAAATTAAGGTTTCCGATTAAAACATTCCAGGATTTTCTTCAATGGGGTCCAAACGGTCTAAATGAGAGTTTCAGTGCAGCTTCAAAGGGCTTTAAACGACACCAGACGATGAATAAGGGTCTTATCTAGGACCCTTCGAGTCATGACTCGAAAAAAGATTCGTTAATTTTGATGAATGAGTTAGAACAGGAGAGTCACGAACGTGTCGCGCATCACAGAACAGAGCAAGGCGAGCATTTGTGCTTATAAAACTTAAATTTTTGTATTTATTTTTTGAAATGAGCGATCGTTTCGCTTGATAAGACCCTTATACATCGTCTGGTGTCGTTTAAAGCCCTTTGAAGCTGCACTGAAACTCTCATTTGGACCGTTTGGACCCCATTGAAGTCCATTATATGGAGAAATATCCTGGAATGTTTTCATCAAAAACCTTAATTTATTTTCGGCTGAAGAAAGAAAGACGTGGACATCTTGGATGACATGGGGGTGAGTAAATTATCAGCAAAAGTTTTTTTTTTAAAGTGAACTACTCCTTTAAGAGTATTTACGTAATACATTGCAATGTTCTTCTTCTGTGGAACACAATATATTTTATGATGTTTCTGGGTAATACTTTACAATAATAATGCATGAATAATCATACCTGAATTAATAATTACTTTACTATGAACTAATTATGAGTTAAGACATGTGCCGATGAGGAACTAACCTTAACTACGATAGGAGTCATATGAATTCATGCATGAATATACCATTTTGACTACACGTTAGTACATGCTTGTTAATGCACATTGCACTACATTAGCAAGTGTAATTTCACTTGCTCTATATGGACACATTTTGTGGCCCAAAACTAACATCAGACTGCATTATGATATAAAGACCGTAAACCAATCCATAAAATAACCACATAAATAACATAAATCATCTGTGCTAACACCGATTTTAAATTAACAAGCATGTACTAACGTGTAGTTAAGATGGTATATTCATGCATGAATTCATATGTTAGTTCCTCATTAGTATATGTCTAAACTCCTCATTCATTAGTAAAGTAATTTAGTAAAAGCAACTCATTAGTAAAGTAATTATTAATTCAGGTATTAGGACATGATTATTCACGAACTGTTATTGTAAAGTGTTACCCGCTTTTGTTAATACAATGAAAGTCAGTGGGGTACAAACACACACACACACACAGAGAAAAAAGCTTTTCAAATGTTCTTCACCGAAAGAGAAAGTCATTAGGTTTGGAATAAAAAAAAACTGCTTTAGGTCAAAAACTGTTGTTGTTCAATGTCATATTATATGTAAATGAATATCAATGGTTGTTTAAAGCGAAAGTAAAATTTGGGGGAGCTCAAAAAAGGACATTTTAAAGAACAATAAAAGTGTCGTTTTTTCTTAAACATAATCAGAGATCAGTTTCAAGAGTATTCAAGAAATATATTCACCAAAATCATATTATTTTTGTCTTTCTCTGTTGAACACACATTTGATATTTCGAACTTTCGTTTTTGCTTATGCAATGAGAGTCAATGGGGTCCAGAGCTTTTAATTTGATAAATTATCTGAAGAAATAGTCATTCATGTGTGGATGATGTAAAATGATGACAGGACAGGGTCATCGTTTACATGAGATCTTTAATCTTGCTTTTATTTTGTGATTATTTTAACTCCTTTTGAATGGACAGTGTATGAAATGTGCTAAATAAATAAAATTCCCTTTCCTATTACTGTAGCATCTTATTCACCAAATAAAGAGATAACTATCTTGTTTCACACTTTAATATCTTTATTGAGGAACAAAACGTTTTACACATGAAGTCAACTAATGTGCTATTTACAATATGTATCTGGATGAGTGAAAACACAGAAAACAGGAGAATGAAACAGAGAGAATCAAACGTATATTCCCTTTCTCTTTTTCTCTGTTTAAGCCATGCAGTAACAGCCGGATGATATGCTCATCGGGTTCACATGCATGTTAATCATTAGCCGTGTGGAAGTTGTAAAGTGTAAAATGAAGATGCAACACCTCCATCTCTTTAACCCAAATCACTCCATCTCACGGACATTACTCGTTTTGACGGCTTGTGTAGATTGATAAGACTTATTAGAGAGTTTTACAGTAACAATCATTTAAATCATTCATATGCAACCAAGCAAACTTTTTTTAATTTTTTATATTTAATATTTATATTTAGAATCAAACAACCTGAAAACTTGTGGAAAATTAAATTACCTACAGCTGTGGGATCCTGCATATTCATATACATATACCATAGCTGTCAACATTCAACAATGAAAAAAAGGGAGATTTCCCGGAATCCATCGCCAAAATAAGGGATTTTTTTTTACATTATTAAGAGC
This sequence comes from Pimephales promelas, assembly GCF_016745375.1. The sequence continues at coordinate 2,338,868 of NW_024121999.1, forward strand.
ATAAGAAACAAATGAAAAAAAAAAAAAGATATTTTATTCCTATGTTATGCTATGACCTCTGTAGTGGACACCAGGACTCGATTGTTTAAAAAAAATGACATGAAAATATATATAGGCAAAAATAATAACATCGTTTTTTTGTTTGTTTTTTTTTTGCCTGGAAACGCTTCCAACACGCTTGCGTGTCGCGTTAAAAATAGGCATCTCTGGTTCTATTTCTAGCATGCACGCGTTTGCGAGTGTCACGCAGGCAGTGTGCAAGCTCTAATCGGTTAACATGGGAGCTGAAATAAAAATAAAAACGGTCACGCCACGCACCTGAGACGCACGCAGCCAGTGTGTCTCCGGTATTTTACGGGAAAATACTAAAACGGGAAGACAGCGGGAACAGAGATAAAATATGTGAGAAACCCGGAAAAAAACGGGAGGGTTGACGGCTATGACATATACATATGTAACATATATATGGATATGCAGGATCATGCAGGATCCCACAGCTATTGGTCATTTCATGCATATATATAGATATATATATATGAAATGTCTCAAAATTGATGCATACACTGTGTTGCAAGCACACAACAGAACTGTTTGTGCTGAGAAGGGATGAGAAGTTTCTTATCAGATGCAGGAAATCACATGATATGATCAGGAAACCACATTTAAGAAATTTACACCACCGGCTCTCTTAAGCCCTTCTCAACTCATCACAGTTATAAAAACTGATAAAAATAAAGCGGTAATGACAGCGTTCGGCTAAAAACCATTGCTTAACCAACCTAACATCTATAAACCAAACTCAAGCTGAAGGAACTGACCGAACACGACACAACTCTTAAGGCCATTGCACACTGAGTCCGAACTTTTCGTATGCGTTTTTTCGTGTTCGTCAGCCGGAAAATTCGTCACGCACAGAAACCTTCCACACTGAGTCTGATGCGTATTTATTAAAACCTTTGCGGAAAAAACGTACAAAAATACTAAATGGATTCGTCAAGCAGTGAGGATGATTTTGTTGCCCTCTAAAATAGAGCCAGACCGATATATCGGCCGATATATCGGATATTATCGGCTGATATTAGGCATTTTCCATAATATCGGTATCGGCAGTTAATGGCTGATAAATGAATATTTAAAAAATAAAATAAAAACGGACGAAACGCGCTTCAATCATCTCTCCTTGGCCTGTTAAATTGAAAATGTATGTTTTACAATTTGCATTATGATGTTATCTATAGCTAAATTATGGCTAATCATAGACTAGCTAACCACAAAGCTAGCTAATACCACTATCATCAGTGGAAGACCGCTAACGTTAACATTAATGAGCTTGGAAACCACAATGAACTTTTTCTGCCTAAATAAAGTAATGATTACTGTATTTATAACTAGCATATCTCTAGTTACAGTCCCTGCATTGTAAAATGTAAGTTAGACTTGCGAGGAGTGAACATTTAGACCTAGAGAAAAAGTATCAAACGCATCTTGAGCAGAAAAGTTAGCTTTTCTTTTACACGTGTGTGAAATCCAACAATATTTAATAAAAAAAAAATATCGGCCGATATATCGGAATAACGCATTTTAAAACCCCCAAATATTTGTATCGGTATCGGCCTTCAAAATCCTTTATCGGTCGGGCTCTACTCTAAAATATTGGGTCCATCCAATCCTGAAATCAGGGCTGCCAACTCTCAACCATTCAGGCAATTGAGCCAATTCTCACGCTCTCACGCCACACTCCTGATTTCTCACACTGATGTGTCAAGCCTGAAAGATGAGTTTATCTGTTGAGGCACTCGCGATCCACTAGTTTTACTGCAAATTAATTAAAATATCCTGTAATCTTATCTAGAGCGAGCGTGCATACGAGGTTGAGCTCCTAACCGCGCACGACGGCCGAGAGGTAAGCAAGAGGCAACCTAACCTACAGGTTGTTCCCAAATAATACATTAGCTATCGAATTGGCTGCTCAATCACACCTTAGTCGATCCGAAATTTCGATCTGATCGGAAGGGGAGGTTTATTCCTTTTCTAATCCGATTGAGAGAACATAAACACTTGATCGAATTGAAAACCGAAAGTGCGGAACGAGCTCTGAATTGTCAAAAAACCTCTCAAAATGCTGGCTGTGGTTGCGAAAAAAGCGTGATTGACATAACGTGAGGTCGCAGTTTTTTTTAACGTGCGAAAATTTCGGATGCGAATTTTGGACTCAGTGTGCAATGGCCTTTACATACAGTCACGACAAATGATGCTCTCAACCAGTATGAATAAAAGCGCAAGTGGATCTAATTAGAGTCGTTCACACTGACGGCATAAATATCAATCATTTTACATTGTGATTTTTTTTCTATTTATATTGTCTTTTCTCAATACACATGATTTCAAAGCAAAGCACCTTTACAAAAAAAAACGTAATGTTCAAATCTGCATTATCTTCATTCCTAATAATCTCATAAAAAGGTAATAATAGTTACATTTATACAAGTTTTGCGATTTGCTATATGTCTCACTCTACTGTATGCATGCAAATAAAATTTGATATACTATATGTCCAAGTTTACATGAAGATCTGGGAAATAATATAAATGGATTACATTTAATAAATGATCAATGAAACCTGAGTTGAGTGCATTTACATTTCTGCCTTTTATCCAAAGCAACTTAATAAAGTTTTTTTCTGGTAGAAACTAATTGAACCAACTACACTACATGACTTCAGTAACTTTAAGCCATTTAACCCAGTCAGTGTGAACAAACTTTTAGACTTCTTTGCTCTGTGTATTTTAAGAAATTATTACAGCAATACTTTTCTGTAAACATTTCTTTTTAAACATATTTTTATATTTTTATACACTTTCTTTTTCATGTTCGAAATAAACATTTCAAACTCAAATTCAGCATTTGAAGTAACATGTACCATAATAAATAAAACTTATTTGCAGATGCATTAAAGTTAAATTCTCATAACTAACTAGTATCTGCTAAAATCTAGTTTTAGTTGCTTTGATATGTTTAAATATATTTATTTTCATGACTTTTGAGTAATTGACCACATCAGATACCCTCCTCGAGACTCGTGATGAAAAGTTTGCTTTCATTTAAAGTTTCCTCTTGTGATAGCGGCAGACAGCACACTTCACGAAGCGCTAAAAACAGAAGTGCTAGTTTGATGGAAAAAATCACACATATTTGGTTTCCTCTTTTTTTCCTTCAGCTTGGTGAACTCGATATCTTACAGTTTTACCCAGAAACGAACTAGTCCAGCTAACATGAAACGTAACATTCTGGCAAGGCTCTCTTAAAGTTATGAACAAATGTTTATCCAGTGACTTTAAATGTTAGCATAAAAATTTTTCTTTTCTATGCAACTTTTTTATTTTTATTTTTTTTATGTTTCGAGAAGTAACATTTTAATGTTACCAATAATGAAATTGAACGTTCCTTTAACGTTTGCATAACCACGAAATGCAGTGAAAAAAAAAAAAAAAAAAAAGACCAGAGTACATTAAGAAATAACTTTTGTGTAACTTAATAAACATTCTAAGAACATGTTTTTGTTAGCTAGGATAGTCCATAACACCACACAATATCAACACACAATCCCATCATCAACATGTCAAACAAAAAAAAAAAATTACAAAAACGTTTCTCCCGATACTCCATGAATATGCTTTTGTATAAACTACAAAACTTCCAAAGTGAACAAGGACTTCATTTACACACGTTTGGTTGTGAAACTAGGGTCTCTGTACCTGAGCGTACAAACACTCCTCCTTAGGCACCCGGTGAGCGTTTGACTGGTTCGGAGTGAACGTCACCTCTCCGTATTGAACCTCTTCCTCTTTTAACTCCTTCCTCTTCGTCTGCGGCCCGACCGCAGCGTGTTCAACATCAGTGGCCGGGAGAGATTCTGCAGACAGGAGAGGAAAATGATGACAGGACAAGACTGTTAGACTCCTGGAAACAATAGCAACATTACCACAGCTGGAAACCCACAAATACTTTCCAGTAGTGAAACTCTTTTACTGAGAGTGTAGCAAACAAAACCATAGATCCACACAAAAAAAAAAAATTAAGGACTCACTACTCTACAGAATAATTCACTTATTTACTCATTTGTGTGAGAGTCATCCTCTTTAAATGGAAATCTAAACCTTTGTTTCTATTGCTGGTGTTATTACTCTGAACCACTGACATCCGATTGAGCTAAATCCCTAAACCGAAAATTAATTCGGATTGAGCTCAATCGGATCGTTTTGTAGTTCAATCGAGCCGTCAATCCGATTATAAGCGTCCGTGTAAAGCAATCTGCAATACAAATCAACTAGACTTTACATGTGAAAAGTGAAATGTGAAAGTGAATGTATATGACCTTAAAGCGATAGTTCACCCCAAACATTACATTTTTGTCATTACTTAATCAACCTCAAATTATTACAAACATGTATGAGTTTCTTTCATCTGTTGAACACAAAAGATGACATTTCAAAGAATGTTGGTAACCAAACAGTTGACGGTATCGACTTCCATAGTACACTCTCAGAAAAAAAGGTACAAAAGCTGTCACTGGGGCTGTACCTTTTTAAAAGGTAAACTTTTGTACCCAAAGGCTGCATATTGGTACCTTAGTGGTACATTTAAGCAGCTAAAATGTATATATTAGCACCTAAAATGTACATATTAGCACCTAAAATGTACTTAGCTCCTGAAATGTACATATTAACACTTAAAATATACATATTAGCACTTAAAATATACATATTAGGACCTAAAATGTACATTTTAGGACATAAAATGAACATTTTAGGACCTAAAATGAACATACTAGGACATAAAATGTACATATTAACAACTAAAATGTACTTTTTAGCACCTAAAATATTCTTAGCTCCTGAAATGTACATATTAACACTTAAAATGTACATATTAGCACTTAAAATATACATAGTAGGACCTAAAATGTACATATTAGGACCTAAAATAAACATATTAGGACCTAAAATGAACATACTAGCACATAAATTGTACATATTAACAACTAAAATGTACTTTTTAGCACCTAAAATGTACTTAGCTCCTGAAATGTACATATTAACACTTAAAATGTACATATTAGCACTTAAAATATACATATTAGGACCTAAAATGTACATATTAGGACCTAAAATGAACATATTAGGACCTAAAATGAACATACTAGGACATAAATTGTACATATTAACAACTAAAATGTACTTTTTAGCACCTAAAATGTACTTAGCTCCTGAAATGTACATATTAACACTTAAAATGTACATATTAGCACTTAAAATATACATATTAGGACCTAAAATGTACATATTAGGACCTAAAATGTACATATTAGGACCTAAAATGAACATACTAGGACCTAAAATGTACATAATAACACCTAAAATGTACATATTAGCACGTAAAATGGACAAAAGTTTACCTTTTGAAAAGGTACAGCCCCAGTGACAGCTTTTGTACCTTTTTTTTCTGAGAGTGTAGGAACACAAATACTACTTTCCAAAAATGGAAAATGTAATGACAAAACTTTCATTTGGGTGAAATATCTTCAGGCAGTCGCTGTAGCATCACTAATAAAAAAACACATGCTGAAAGAATCTTGTGTTGTGTTTGTTTGTAAATGATGTAGTGTTTTTTCGTTCATACCGGATTTATTCTTTCCCCTCTTTTTGTTGTGTTTCTCATGAGAGATCTGAGCATAAACCAGCTCCGTATCTCCAGCAGGGGCTGATGGGAAAAACTAAGATTAGCCTCATATAGACTCCAATCAGACTTCAATCATTAATGAATTATAAGATTCAAAACTAGCCTCTATAAGTGAACACATAATTCTCAGATCATGCGACATTAGATCAACAGAAAGGAGAAGACAGAATCTTCTCCACCTGGTGATTTATTGGACCTTATTAATAAAATTTCTGTAAATGTATATTTTAAATGTAAAAGTAAATTCAGAGATGCAAAAAGTACCCTCCTATAAACTCTCCTCTGGATTCATAAATGCTTCATAAAATTCAGACTTTATAGTTAAACGGCATACATACAGTATATACATATAAGTTTTAGATGTTAAAAGATGGCGTACATTTTTTTCATACCATCTTACATTGTGAAAATACGCTTTCATAAATACAAACATTTATGTCAGAAAGGTTTTATGAACGATTTACAAAAATAATAAGGCCCAATGACTTTTATCATGCTCATCTGCGAGTACAATTAATGGTCAAAAATCTTAATTGAGTCAAATAATCAGGTTTAAAGTCAAGATTTTTCTTTCTACATATTCATGAGGCCTTTCTGCCATTTTGAACCAATTTGCCTATTGTTTTTCATAACTCAACATGGCAAGGTTTGTCAAATCTCCACCAAAACTGGCTCGGATCATCTTCACCACAACTGTGATGTCTCTAACTTCTTGTCTTTGGACCCTTTTTCTTTCCAAATCTGTGCAGCATATATAACATGCATACCACAAATCTCCTCAGCATTTTGAGGAATATTAACCAATGCATTTGTCTCTGCAATTGCTGCTTGCATGCTACAGCATTACATTTACTTTAACATCAGCAATTTAAATTAGATTCAAACTGACCTGGTGTTGACTTGACCTGTTTCCTCTTGTAAAAGTGACATACAGTGATGAACAGCAGAATCAGCACCAGCGCAACACAGCCCAAAATGATCATAAACAATTGTATTGCTATGGAAAGAAGCAGCACAAGGTCATTTTAACCAAACTCCAAACCCGCTTCTAAACGTTCATTCAAATCAACTGCAACAGCAACAAGAATTTAAGAACTTTAACAACTAAAAGTAAGGGAAAATTAGCTTCAGAACAGCCTGTGCCCCCCCTCTCACTGCCTTTATTATTATTATTATTAGGTTTATTTGTAATTTGCAGTATGCAGTAGTTCAACACACTCACTCATCGATAGATAAAATGATCCAGAGATTTGATTGTGGGTGAGAGTCGTACCAGTTGGAAACGAACTTGTACCATGTCCTGTTGTCTGTGTGCTACTGGCAAGTGTAGAGGTCAAACGAGAGGTCACCGCTACAGTAGTTGTTCCTGTAATAAAACATCACTGCAGAATCACCTGCATTCTCTATCAACCAATTAACTAAAACACGTCAACACAAATTAATGCTCATCATTTCGAAGAAACATTGCTCAGTTAAGTGAATCAATGCCTCTGAATCTCAGTGCCTTTTAGGGGCACTGAACCAATTTCATATAGACATTTACACCCCAAAACTCACCTCTAATGAGGAAAATGCAACAAAAAAAGTCTCATTAACATATATATATATATATATAAATACGATATATTATGAAATTGAAACATATAGAATGGTAGTATTTATCCATTTACGATGCTCAATAAAACCATCCCTTTACACTTATGTAAAAATATGCAATTGGAGTGATAATAATCAAATCAAAATGATCATTGTGAATAATTGTTTACAAATCATTTTTAAAATTATGGAACATTACAATAAAGCAGATTTAGGGAGTGTTTTACTTCTTGTCACAATGACACAAAAAAAAGAATGTGAAACAAAAAGTCCTCGTACAAAATACATTCTTCATACAAAATATAATTTCTTTTGATTTTGGGGTGAAATGTGGTAAGCCATGTTCTAGACAGGCTTTGTGAGATTCACACCTCTGCATTACTCTTGTTGCTGTTGCTGTTGTGGTTCTCAAACTTTTTACACCAAGTACCACCTCAGAAAATATTTGGCTCTCCGAGTATCACCATAATGACCAATGTGAAAATACAGTAGCGTAATAGGCCTAACTATTCAGCTACGGTTATGCACAGCTCAAAAATGAGGCAGTTTGATATCTAATAAGAATATTTATTATTGTCTGCCACTTTAAACATTATAAAAGCACAGATTGAACATTAAAAACTGCACTGTTCTGCTGACAGGTAAATAAAAAAACTTAAATAATGATTAAATGCAAATGTATTGCACCTGAAAGTAAAATAAAAACGGTAGCTTACTGTACTTAAAATATGAAGGTAACGTACATGTAAATTTTTTACATGTACGTTGATGTAAATTTGTAATCATTAAAGGAGATCGTAAGGTGCGTTCCATTCGACCGTAAGTGGACTGCGAAGTGGACTTCACAGGGTATTTCGCCATCTTATGTGAGATTCCAGTTCGAAGGGAACGAACATGTTCAGTTCGAAGGGCACTGCAAACGGCATAGCGAATAAGGGAACATCGATACATCACTTCACAGGAAGTCACTGAAGTCCACTTCAACTGATATACCGTGTTCAGGGAGTAGGGAGCAGTGAACACTGCGTAGGGACCCTGGCGAATGGAACGCACCTATTGTTTAGAACTTATCACTTTGTTTCCATGGTGACGCGTCATTGTTTGTCACGTGACACACCGCAGCCACTGAATGACTAACAATCTGCTTTTATTTCGACTTTTAATTCAAAATATTAACAAATTTGTCAGCTATGGCATGAAATATTTATAATATTTATATATATTTATAATATCATATTTTATATTCCAATTGTCAAATATATGCAAGTGAAAGTGTTATGTCATTTAAACACCTTTATAACGAATGCGTTAGGTGCGCTATATGCGCCTGCATGTTAGTTTGTGCCACTGTAATGTGAAATCGTTTCGTACGCTCCAGGGACCAGCCAAGACTGATCACACAGTAGACTATAAAAGATCACACCGGTTTGATCTTACGTGCGAAATTCAGTGAATACATGGATATTTATGAATGAAAAGCTCACCAGGACAGTCTAGACTAATGTTCTTCTGTTGTTGACTGACGTGGTTCTTCACACTACAGATGACGACTCCTTCAGTCGTCTCATTCAGATGAATGTTGGTGTTTGCATCCGTCAGTGGATCTCCATTCAGAGTCCAGCTGTAGACGAGCGAATCCCCGTCAGAAGAGCAGGACATGGACTTCCCCCCACTGGAGGAGCAGGTGAGTGACACATTCACTGAGCCAATAGGAGCTGGAGGGCGGGACACATGACAGTACAGTCACAAGTCAATTACAAGACAATTTTAAACACACTTATTGCTGCAATAATAGCTGGACATCACTGAATTAAATATGCAGCATAGGTTAGTCATGTGACAGCAATGTACTGTAGCAAATGACTGTTTAAGTTTGAATCTGCTTTTACCCACTACTTTGTAACAGTAAGCAATATACAGTAAGCAACTAGTTTTCAATTTTGAAAATAGTCTTAGTACACTGAAAGTTCAGATCCTTTTAACTAAATAATAATAATATTAAAAACCTTCTCAGAGATTGCACTGATTCGTCTGCATGAGAGTGAGATCATTGGAGATCATGAGATTGTAATGAGTCTGATGAGAGTTACTGTACCTTCAACTTTCACTTGAAGATATGCAGGTTTTTCTACGCCGTCTGTGCGATCGATGAGTAAAGTGTAATTCCCTGAATCTGCTCTGATCACACGGTTTATTATCACAGTCCCATTAATGACTGTCACTTCAGGTCTGTTATTATAAAGATCACATTCTTTCTCAGTTTTAGTGTCATTCTTTACTCTACAAAATGGATCATCTTGATTGTTGTTTATTCTCTTTCTTATCCTCAGTTTATATATTCTAGCATCCAGCATCTGCAGATTGAGTTTGTGTCCCAGAGCAGCGTAACAGGGATCTGACTGATTAAACCTGCAGGTAAACTCCACACCTGAAGAACAACACACACACACACACACACACACACACACACACAGAGAGAGAGAGAGATCAACATACATGCAGAGTGCTACTGCTGATGAAAATATCTCATCATGAACTAAAATCAGACACAACCATGGAAAAGGTTTATTCCACCCAAATATTGTAAGGGACAGTATATGCTGCAAAATCCATATATATAAATTGCATTATATTAATGTATTTTTAATCATATATGTCATATACTGTATGTCCTACATACAAAAGCCATATAGATTTTCACAATGTAAAAACATAGGATCATAATATGAAGATATTGTCGGTGCAAAACTACTGAACACCCATGACAGTGGAACGTGTAGTTGTAGAGAATAACCACACGTGTAACAGTAGATTTGAAGACACAGAGAGAAATGTTTAAGAGTTGCAAACTTGTGGACTTTTTTAATCTTCCACAAACACAACACAACAGTTACACCTTCTCAAATTCTCCATTGCAGGCGCACAAATCATATTCTACAAATCACAAATTAAGAAACACGTACGCTCACATTTTTGCTACAGTGACTGCAGTGAATGTGGTGCAAAACGCATTTACACACCTGCATCAAAAAAAGAGAAATTTTGCTAATCAGATTGTGAATTCATCCAATGAGAGCTGCACACTTGTAGAATATTTTCTCACATATGTCTTGTATATTTTTCTAGCACAAACACAAGTACATTACATCTGCTGCGATGAATCTCAAGATCTGTTTTTCGCTTTCAAGTGAAAAGTTTCGCGCGCTCCCCCTTTTACACCAAGTTCACCGTGAAATGTGGTGCAAAAGTGAGTTGTGCGTCTGTAGAGGCCGTGGGCGGAGCCTACATTAATATTCATGAGTTTCGTGGGCATCAAACTGCTCATTCTAGTTCACGCTCCTCCTTTCTCAGCCAGTTTAATGGATTATTTCAAAAAAGGTAAATACAGTTTCAGCGCGAACTTAAACTACAATTGTGAATCGTTTCATTAAGCATAATGTTTATTAATTCGTCACTGACTGAACGATTGCTGGTATTCACTTCATGTAGGCCTATAAAGCACAGCAAACTTCAACTCGTCGTGTAAATTGCACCTTGCGAAGCTTTAAAACTGTGTATTTACTAATTGTTATCATTTGTGACAAATTAATAAAAACATTATGCTTAACAAAACGATACACAATTGTAGTTTAAGTTTGCGCTGAAACTATAATTACCTTTTTTAAAATAATCCATTAACCCTCCTGTTACCCTCAAATCTGATAACACTTTTTACCCTCTGGGGTCAATTTGACCCCAGTAATTTAAACCTCCACAATATGTTTATTTTTTTTTACAAAGGTTTGTCTCAGTTAATTTATGTCTTTGTTGACTACTTAAGTAACGTTTTAAGTTGACATCCACCCACCACCCCCCTCCCCTCCCCACCCCACCTAACCCCTTATACATCCAGAATACCCATTGCACGACTATGGACAAATTTACAAATCAACATAAAATCTTACTGATTTGACCTAAAATTGGAAAAGTATAAATATATCTGGTGTTTTATTTGTTTTATAATATTTCTAAGTATAGATTTTTTGTAATCTATGACATTTGGAAAGAAAAACTATTTATTTTATCAAGGATAGTAACACGAGTTATGTTTGGGGTCAATCTCACAAAAATTATGTTTTCTCCTCCCCCATGGCACAGGAAACATCAAATTTCTCACAAAAATGATGTTTTCCCCTCCCAAATGCACAGAAAAGAATTATTAGTTATCTTGAGAATTATGTCACATGTCATGTGAACTACTAGTAGTTTGGTTTAGAGGCCTAAAACAGAGGGACGTTTTTTGAAAATGATATTGAATATGTAAAAATACAATGAACATTATAAATTCAAATTATAACATGTTATAATGACCTCAATATAACAACTAAAACAAATGTGTGTGAAAATTTAATATTTCTTCTGTTTTATTATACAACTAAAAGAGCCTGGGGTCAAATTGACCCCAAGGAACACAGATGTTACAAAATTTGTACAGGACTTTGAAAAAATATTAGCAGGTTAATTTTATGTTTACAGAGTTGTCCCCATTAAATTAGGAAACGTCATTAAATTTGAAGCAAAAAAAAAAAAAATTAAATTATGTTTTTACAGACGTTAAACATTGAATGGGGTCAAATTGACCCCAAGGATAATAGGAGGGTTAAACCTGCTGAGAAAGGAGGAGCGTGAACTAGAATGAGCAGTTTGATACCCGCGAAACTCATGAATATTAATGTAGGCCCCGCCCACGGCCTCTAAAGATGCACAACTCACTTTTGCACCACATTTCACGGTGAACTTGGTGCAAAAGGGAGGGTGTGTGAAACTTGTCACTTGAGAGTGAAAAACAGAGCTTGAGATCTTGAGATGCTACGCCCTTGGCAGTATAAAAACCAGCTTGTTTCTTCAAAACCACTGTAGCGAGACAGGAGTTGGAATAACAAGTATTGAAAACGATTTCGTCCCCTCTATCTCCGCTGGGGTCTGCCCACTTTTTCAGCATTTTTTCGAATATTGCCAGTGGGTGGAGTCAGCTCTGACCAGGGGTTTAGTTATCCTTTAATTTACTTGGAAGTCAGAAAATTCAAGTCTTAATCTAACCAAAATAGTTTCTTGTTCGACTCTAAGTCTAAGATGATTGAATTTTTTTCACCATAAACTTACTATTATAAAACAATCTACATTATATACTGTACCATGAGTGCAGCAGGCGTAATGTTATGACGAAGAGCCCAGCTTCCAACGTGACCAGGACTAAGTTTGTGTAGTCATTGCTCATTGCGCCTGCTGCACTCATGGTACGGCAGTTTCTTGATTATTACGCAAGAATGAGAGTATAGTTCCTAGACATATCAGCTTAGAAAATCGCAACTTTACATTTTCCGTCGGTTAGTGCATGATGCAACTACAGAAGAGTCAAGTTTTAAATAAAATATCAAAACACTGGTCATGTTTTTTTTTTTTTGAGAAATGCTAATGGTCTTGTGCACTTCAATGATGTATGCTAAGGTATGCTAAAAGTGGTACCGCCAGAACCAGATATTGAATGAATGGATTTAAAAAAAAGGGTAATTCCAAAAAAAGTGGAGTATCCCTTTAAAGCTTAATCTGTGATGTAAAGGGGCTTGTTCGTTAATAAAATAGTTTGTTAAAACCACAGTTTGCATTTTGCCTTTATTTTTTACTTTTCAATGAACAGTATTCTACTATGGTCCCAGACTAAGGTTACAATTTAACTTTCTGGATTGTTTTGAAAGAGTAATATAGAGGGATGTGTTTATTTAAAGAGCCCCCATCATGAATGACTGTTATGGTGTGGAATATAGCTCTTAGGGAATGAAAACATCCTGCAAAGATTTACATCTAAAAAGTGCACCGTATATAAATTTATTGTCTTTCAAAAGTGAGAGTCGACTCTGAGTCTATGAAATTAATTGTTTTTGAAACGAGTCATTAGCTGGTTCGTCGTGACGTAGAGACATACTGGCCGCGCAGCAGACGGAAGTGTAAACTTGAAGTCAAATACTTCATCATAGCATCATGTCGAGAGACGCCGTGTTCTACAATGCAAAGATAGTTCAGCCACTTTGTTTTCATTTACCAGGGACGAGCATGTGAAGAATCGGTGGTTAGAGTTCATATTTGCAATGATACCATAACAGTATAGCCCGATTGTGTTTTCATCATTTTATTGACGAATAACGTTAGTTCAAAAACATAAATTAATTCAAATGTGGATTCGCAAGTGGTTGTTCCTGAAGGAGTTCTCAGTAACTTACTTACCCAGATGGATCAGCTTCTTCCTATGAATCATAACCTGTAAGTATTATTAATAATTGTTGCTTTTATGAGTTTTGAACGGTTTTGTAGCGTCGGGGCGCGAGGAGGGAACGCGCAATAAGTGTGTGTGTGTGTGTGTGTGTGTGTTACGCTCAGCGCAGCTTCTAGGTCTCCAATGGCAATTTTTTGGTAAATATGTGAAATGTTTATCGCTGTTATTGGAGATGTCATAAATAATAGAGCGTCTTGTAGTACTGCAGTGCTTTATCAATATTTTTATGCGTTATGCTATCAAACAATAACTGACTGGGTCTGTCATCAGACCAATCACCGCCGATTAGCGTCACGCAAAGGAGTGGTTTGGAAAAATGAGTCGTTGTACAAATCATTTGGGAGTCGGTGAGCAAATCAGTTAAAAATAAATGCATATTATAAGACAAATAAAGTGTTTTTTATCCTTGCATGCATGTTAAACTGTTTTTGGGAACTCCTAAAAAAATAGGAACATTTCAAATGCTATGATAGGGGCTCTTTAAAATGATTGAATGATTTGTCAGTTTATTTTACAGTTCTTTAAATTAGGTAATGCAAAACCCTAATAAGAAAAACTGGAAACTCCCTTAGTGTTGTTTTTCTTTGTAAAAAGGTGTTCGACACCAGGGTGGTGCAACACTTTTCATTTTCTTTTAAAGCGTTAAAACACCAGAACAGTGTAGAATTTGAACTCTGCCAGTATTTGCTACAAAACTACACCCAGCTCTGTAATAGTGTTGTTGTTCTCTGCGTTAGTGTTCATATTTTACTCTTAGTGTTCATAGTGTAACACTGTGTCAGTGTTGCAAGAGGAAACACTTTTGAAAGTGTTGCGATATCAAATTTACTGTTCAAATCCGGAAGGAAAATGACCAGTCCTCATTAAGGTCCGAGCTATTTTGACACTACATCCTTTAACCAGCTTCTGCACTGTACAATTTCCAAACTTGTAAACTTCATATGAGTGATGTTGGTCATCTAAACATGAAATCTGTATGACACACTTTATATAACACATTTTAAAAATGACACAAGATGTGTATAAATCCTATATGACGTTAATTTGACTAGCATATGATTCAATATAAGAACTTTAAATGACGTTTATCTGAATATCGTGTGTTTTCTACTAATGCCATACACCATTGCATACTTTTGTCATGTACAACTCTTTTGTACAGTATTCATATATGACACAAAAACCCCCTACATGTTGTGTATGTGTGCTATTTAGTATGAAAGGGGCCATAATCGGCCTGATTTTGTATAGGACATGTATTGTGCTTACAGGAAACACAGAAGGTAATTCTGGCCAGTTCAAGTAAGGACGATATATGGTTGCTATATATATGAACCATGCAGATTTTTCTTTTTTTCATATGGGAAATTACACATACATTCACAGAACTAAATAAGCTTAAATGAATCAGACTCTTGATCTGATCTCATTGAAACATCTGAGCTCAGTTCTTCTGAGTTCATCAAATCTGGAATTACTCTCCCCATGAATTAATGAATTTAACCATATTACTGACATTTAACTTGTTTAGTACGTAATACAAAAAGAGTTAAACTGTGAGCTTTCTGTGCAAATAATGTCTTTGTGACATCAGATGTAATGGATAAATATGATTTGATGCATCACCATATGATTTTATATAAATGAATACATTTACAAAATAGTAAACTTTTTTGTACAATGGCAACTATTAATCACTCTCACATTGTGTTAATCCTCCACAAATACACACTATAACTAAGACTATATTATCACGGCAGACTGTTTTGGAAACACTCTTAATGTAATAGTGTTTTTATTTCAGAGATTCTCGATATTGAACAGCATCATAAAGTTGACTCACATGCAGCAGTTTGCAGCAGCATCAGTCCAAAGATCAGCATCATTTCTCTAAAGTCCAGTTTCCAGAAGAGCCCAACGGCAGCAGAAGAGTGTGGATGAAGCTTCAGACGCTGACATGAGTGTGTGACTTCAGTCGGTGTGTGTTCTGGCCCTCATGAAGCTCCTCACAGAAGAGAGACTCACTCTGGACTGACACATGAGGAAATATCTGACCGAGAAAAGAGGAAGTTTCCTCATATGGGGGAGGCAGATGATGGTGCACTGAAATAGACAAACATAGTGAAACCAGAAAGGTATAAAAATAAGTAACATATTCAGATACACTTCCTAAAAAAAATTTAAAAGTGCTAATCATACATGTAAAACTGTGGGTGGAACATTGGTGTGTAAGAAAAGAAAAAAATATATGCTTATGATTATCATTGTTGTTTTATGATGAATCCTAAACATATCATTCTTGTATTAATCCATTTATAAATTATATTTTTGTCTATTATATCTTTTGATAATATATACTTTATATATTCATGTACTTATATTCACATATTCTATTCAAACAGACCTTTGTTTCGCTGTGTCACTGCTAAAAGTTTAGACATCATGTCTCTCAAAGTCTGATATCCGGTCTAATAGCAAAGGTGTCAAGTTATGAAGTCACTTTGTAGGCCAAAACACGGTAGTGAGTTAGCATTTTAGCATGATTTCCAGTTCCCTCGCCCTAAACAAAGGGGTAATCCATCAGCCGTTAGCAGCATCCATAGACTGTAAAAAAATATGGACGTAGTGTCCGTGACGTCACCCATAGGTTTCTGAAGAGCGATTTTGAGGCCTAAAGTGGGCGGGGCCGACCGTCGCCATCTTGGCAGTGCGTCACCTCTCGTCACTACCGGATAAATTAAAATGGGCAAAGAGGCGGGACGCGGGTGGAGCTGAGGTGCTAATGCTATGCTACTGCCGCTAAATTGACAGCTGATTGAAAAAGTAAAGCCAATGGTTAAAGTTCATGTTTTGCCCTTCGAAATATTATAATAGTGAAGACGTAACTAAAAGTGAGACTACTAAACTTTTTTATCAACTTTATTAATCTCACAAATGGGGCAATTAGTTAAGAGCATGTATACAAGTACATTAACACAGATCACACATTTCTCACAACAAGCAGTCAACTATGTGCATTGTGATGCATTATTATTCTGCTAGTTAAAAATTTATTAGTCACTTACAATATTGCTCTAAGCTTGTGCATGTGACAGTGATTCAAGGCAAGCACACGTCAGTCGGCATCTCACGTCAAGTTCGTAAAGAGCTTTAATTCAGTTCAGTCCATTTTACAATCTGATTTTGGCCGCCTCTAAGTTTCTCAGATGGGTCAAACCAAAGATATTACCTCAGAACTTCAAGTAAATGAACTAGAAATCCGCGCTCATTCAAAGGTGTGCATCTATTCAGGGAACTACACTGCGACCAAAATGGTCGCATATGCGACCTTTTGAAATCCCATTGCGACCCTAATTTTTAATGGGTCGCAAATGTATCACTGACTATTTTGACGGGTCTGTTTTTTTAGTTTCTTTCGGGTTGTATTTAATCTTCTAAAATCTGTCGGATCGTCCGCTTTTTGTCCCGCCAAAGCCTTTTTTGATCGCGGTGAGTGTTGAGAAGAATGACTGATGCGTTTGACAGGGCGCAAACGAGCTGGGAGTGAGAGAGAGTGACACTATCACGTCTTCACACAACACAAGCGCTGTCTTGCTGTCTCTCTATCGCGCGCATATTATTCAAATGACATGATAGCAAAAGGTTTGTGTCTCTTTATAATAGGCATGCAAATCATAATCATATAGGCTACCATCTGAGCCTGCATGGCGGCAGGAAAAAGACGCAGTAAGACACCGTGTCTCTTCTTACACCAAAGGTAGATTTGCGGTCTGGTGTTCGGCTGATAAACTCTGCCATGAGCTAACTAATTATATTGATAGCGCTGATATTGACATCGACTAACATTATATGATCACTAGCAGTTTTTTAGACTAACGTTAGTTTTTTTATAATCATAATCGCGTGATTCGCGTGATTGGCTAACACACTGAAGATAAATTAAATGTTTTATTAAATAATTACTGAAAATATCCCTCTCTTCATCCCACACCCCAAACATGACATACAAAATGTTGTGGAACAGAAATAACCAGAGATATATTTATAAGCTATCATTTTATTGTCATCACAGCTTTCCAACAGTCCTGCGTATGATTCTACAAATCTACATTGATTAAAAAAAAATGAAATGTGTTTTAATGGTAATTATTTTATACAGAAATCATGTATTTATAATTCAGATGAGAATAAAGTTAGGGTTAGTTAAAATTAAGGAAAACAAATATATTGATCTGAAATATTGCAAATTAATTTTACATTCATTCAAGTACAATTACCAAACATATATCAAGGTCATTTTGTCTTTTTATTCATTTAATTAATAAACTAATTATATAAAACTATTGTCAGTGCACTACAAATAAACTGGTTCTATGCCTTTATTAATAAAACTTAAACAACTTAAAAAATACGAAGCTTAAAGGGTTAGTTCACCCAAAAATGAAAATTAAGTCATTAATTACTCACCCCCATGCTGTACCAACCCCGTAAGACCTTCGTTCGTCTTCGGAACACAAATGAAGATATTTTTGATTAAATTTGAGAGCTGTATAACTACCACATTGGCTCCTAAGGGACTGCCTCTTGACGGCCCAGAAAGTCAATGAAGAAAATGTTTAAATATCCCAAGTGACTACCGTGGCTCAACTATATGTTTATCAAGCGACGTGAATACTTTTTGTGCGAAAAAACAAACAAAAATAATGAGTTTATTCAACTATTTCTTTTCTTCCTTGTAGGCCAGAACGAGAATTCCTTAGATTTCCACGACGCATGCGCGAGATTTGCGATCTGCTTACACCAGCTTAGATTGCAATTCTCGCGCATGCGTCGTGGAAATCTATAAGGAAGTCTCGTTCTG
The DNA here is from genome assembly GCF_016745375.1 of Pimephales promelas. Next base: position 2,357,374 of record NW_024121999.1, read on the forward strand.
GCCTACAAGGAAGAAAAGAAATAGTCGAATAAACTCGTTATTTTTGTTTGTTTTTTCGCACAAAAAGTATTCGCGTCTTCTTAGCCTCTTCGCTAACACACAAAATACACCGCCTCACCGGAAGTTTCACCCACTTTATTTTTTACAGGAGCGCCCCTCGGAAACTTGTGGATAGACTGGAGGAGAAGCTCGTGAAGGCATAAAGTCTGATAAAGTCGGGGGAGAAGCCCATAGAGAGTCATAAAGATGATCCTGCTGATGGACATGGACAGCTGATACTCACTCTCTCCGTCTCTGTGAGATTCGGAAGGGAATTATTCAGATTTCACTCGGCAGTCGGCACAGCTAGAAGACTAGTCTCAGCCTCAGGCCCAGTCCACACTACTGCGTTTTCGTTTAAAAACGGAGAATTAAAACGAATACGATCTCCGTCCACACCAGCGTTTTGTCTGCGTATTAGAATTGATCTCCGTCCACATTAAAACGACTGAAAACGCAGATCATGTGACCATTCACCAACACTGGGCATGCGCGCGCCGGTGTAAACAGTGGTTGGCGAATCAGGGAAGGACACGTCATGACTGATGACACCCAATCATAGAGCCGAGCGTAAGCCTCTGCGTCATCGTTTGTAAACTCCTCCGTTTTGTCTCGTCCACACTAAAACGCCCTCCGGAGTTTCAAAACGCAAAACGCAGCTGCAGCGTTTCTAAACTTCTCCGTTTTAGGTCTTCGTTTTTCCCGTTTTAGTGTGGACGGGAGGTGCAAACGTAGCAAAAGGTCTCCGTTTTTAAACGAAAACGCAGTAGTGTGGACGGGGCCTCAGACGTCACGCCCACGGAACGTTGGCTAAACGGTCTGAAGGTCTGGCTACGCGAGACTACTAGAAGACACGCAGGTTGCTCACGTGACAGACTCAGTTTGAGTTTGCGCAGTACGTCTGGCGATCAGCTTTGTTTTAACAGGCTTCAATGTTCTCCGGTGAAATAAATGGGGTCGCTTTGTCCATTTCTTTGACTGTCTATGGCCCTAAAGTCTGTGGGTTTTTGCTAAATCGCCTGAAATAAGGTCTGTGGTGAACAAAGCCTCTAAATATTTTCACGTTTTGATCTATGACATAAAACACACCAGTTATAACCTGCTTGTGTTTTATTAAACTTTATTATGTCTGCTTGTGGTTTTAATTTTTTAAACTTTATAAAGGCTTCAAAATGTATACATTTTGGATTAACTTGTAAAGATTATCTTGATAGTCAGATCTTATTTTTTGCGATTTTCCAAATGGGGAAAATGCATAGCTTTTTGATCAAGGGAACCCATGCGGCGCTAACTTCCGAGTTGTCCTACAAAATGACATAATAACTTCGTCTAGCATAACTTTCAGACATGTTGGAAAGGCTCATTTAGGCCCATTTTGCTTCTATAGCGTTAAAACTGCATTGTCAAGCAATGCAAAATGTGATTCCAAGAAAGCAGAAGCTATTCTTATAAAATATATTTCTGACATTATATCCTGATCTGAACATACATTATACCCATCGTGGGGTCCGGATAACAGGAAAGTACCTATCATACAATAATATAAATAAACCAATAACATAACAGAAACACAATTCAATAGTCTATTCTAACTAAACAGATACAATATGTTGCAGACACACTTTCATGAACAAAAAGCGACATCATTTGAATATATGAACACAAATCAATTACTATAAAGCTTCCTTAAACAAGAAATATCAACCAACATAATGCACTGACTTCATCAAACGGTTAACATGAGCTGAAGTACATAAATCAACTTGCTAATATGCTCACATCAAACGCATCGAGTCAGTTTCATAGGTCTGTTTGCTACACTTACGCACTAGCACTGCATGGCATGCGGAGGTGATCGCCCCCTGCTGGAGATGGGCGGAGCGGCGTCTTTACGGCCCTGCCTTGACAGAGCGCTCTCTTTTGTCAGTTTGACCAGAGAAACCGTTTTTAAAGTCCCCGTGAACCGGAAGTTGCAAACGATTTTTCTCCAGTGCTGTGACGTATTTCCAAGTGAAACAGAATATTGAACAGAGGGCAGGGTTTTACTCTAGCGCTCCTCCTCTCCTTTTTTTTTTTAATCATTAAAATTATATGTTTATTGTTTCCTCCTTTGCGATATTTTTTATTTGTTTTATTGCAAATGAAAACAACAGTATACAAAGTATACAAAGCATAAAACATTAATATTACCCTTGCCAGGGGGTATCACATACATTCAAACAAATTGTAAGTAATACAAATATTTCTCGTTTTCATAGCCTTTTTGTTCAAAGAACCACTAATTAATTTTATATATGATAACATATCACAATAAAAATGTTTAAAGGCCGGTTTTTGTTTTTATATATTTGCATTTGTGGATATAGAATTTAGCTTGCACTTGCACAATTAGTAAATTTATAATAAAAAAACATATCTTCTTTACTTTGTTTTCTAAAAAAACAAAACACAACATTTTCCCACTTCAATCTAAAGTCCTTGTAAAGTTCTTTCATAATAAAGCTGCAGAAGTCCTTCCAGAAGGTTGTGGAGTGTGTGCAGATCCAAAAAAGGTGCTGGGTGGCCTCAGGGTGATTTCCGCAAAAAGAACAGTTCACATCAATGTCCCTTTTGAATTTCGTCATATAGTGGGTAGCAGGGTAGTACCTATATGGATAATTTTGAAAGAAATTTCCTTGACTTTGTTAGTAATAAAAAACTTATTGGGAATTGTCCATACTTTTTTCCAGTTAATATCATTGACAAAAGAATTCCAGTATGAAACAACATATGGGATAGATATTCTTTCTGAAACAAAGACCATATATATTTATTGTTATTTCTGGAAGAGGTCAGACAGATTTGACCTATATCTGAATCGATTGGATTATAGAAAGGAACAGAAGAGATATTAAAATCAACACTTCTAAATAGCATTTTGACACCAGAAGGTATAGCATCATATATTGCATATTCTTTCGGTGTGGCTGGAAACTTATAGGTGTTTAAAAATTCTGTATAAGACATAAGTTGTCCATCACTATTGAACAGTTGAAACACTAAAATAATCTGTTTCTCAATCCAGTTAGGAAAAAATAATGACTTATGCTTATATAGAATATCTCGGTTGTTCCATATGGGGAGATTGTGCTTATATATGAGGAACCATGCTAACAAAACTTGTTTGTGAAATAAAGAGAGCTTTTCCGGTATTTTGTCTACATTGTAATTGCAACCTAATATGAAGCTCAAACCACCAAATCTAGAAAATATAAAGTTAGGAATAAAATTCCAAATGGAAACAGGATTTTTAAGAAAATTGTTTGGCCCAGTTGATTTTAAAAGTATTGTTTAGAGTATCAAAGTCTAACACATTTAGCCCACCATGTTCATACATTGTGACACTTTTCCTGATGTAATGTGTTCTATTCTTCCAAAGAAAATTAAATAGCATACAATCAATATCCTTACAAGTTTTGTTGTCTACATGAACAGAAAGAGCAGCATATGTGAGTCGAGACAAGCCTTCTGCTTTTGAGAGCAAGACTCTCCCTCTCACGGTTAGGTCTCTCTGCAGCCATTGATTTAATTTGGTTTGTGTTTTTTTAATAAGCGGTGGAAAGTTTAATAAAATTCTTCTCTTTTCATCTTTACAAATGATTAAGCCTAAATAATCCGCTTCCTTTCGGCTTGGAATCTTACAAATATTCTGATCCTTACAATCTTTGACAGGTAATAATTGACATTTGCTTAAATTTAAGGTCAAGCCAGAAGCTGTGGAAAATTCTTCAATAATTTTTAAGGCAATAGGCACCTGACTGGCATTCTTAAGAAAAATTGTCGTATCATCAGCTAGTTGGCTGATGCGTATTTCTTTGCTATGTTAATACCTTTCATGATGCTATTAGAGATGTGAGAGGCAAGAATTTGCATGCAAAGTAAAAACAAATAAGGGCTGATTGGGCATCCTTGTCGGATCCCACGTTTAAGATTAAATCTTGACGTTGTACCATTTTTCATTCTAACGGAGCTATTAGCATTTGAATACAGGGCAAAGACAGCATTACAGAACATATCACCAAAGCCAATTTTTTTAAGAGAGAGAAATATGAATTCATGCTCAATAGAATCAAAGGCTTTGTAGAAGTCTAAGAGAAGGATAAATGAGTCATCCTGTATCAGATCGGAGTAATCCAAAATGTCAAAAACAAGTCTGAGATTATTAGAAATATGCCTATTTTTCATAAAACCAGACTGAGTTTCGTCTATAATACCATCTAATACATCTTTTATTCTTTTGGCCAACACTAAAGCCATATAGTCATTGTTTAAAAGACATATTGGTCTCCAATTGTCAATAAAAAGCGGATCCTTATTAGGTTTTGGGATTAGAGTGATGAGGCCTTGCGTGAGACTCGACGGAAGAGTACTCCTTTCAATACTTTCGACAAATACTTTTAAGGTGCTAGTAGATCAGAAAACGACTTGTAGAATTCTGATACTAGACCATCGTTGCCAGGTGATTTATTATTTTTAAGAAGAGCAATAGCTCCAATAACCTCTTCTTTTGTAAGTGGACTGTCACAGTAAACCCTATCAGTGTGTTCTATCATTTTTACATTATTTATAGAATTGATAAATTTAGTCGCTATATCTGCATTGTATTTAGACTCATATAGCTTTGAATAAAAGACATAACAAAAATGGGAGATGCTTTGGGCATCAACAGTGACAGTGCCGTTTATATTTAATCTTTAATTTAATATTTTATCCATCTTTTTCTCGACCTAACAAAAGCTCCTTCAGCTTTTCCACGATATAATTCATCGAGTTGACATTGAAGTTCTTTCAGATGTCATTTATCCTCCTCTGATACTCCATCTGATGGTAGTTGATATATTGAAGAGATTTGAACAATTCGTTTTTCTTCGGCTGCTGCCTTAAGTTTAGCCATTTTAGCTCCATATTTCCTTAAAAATTTGCCTGCTTCAAATTTAAAAAGTTCCCAATTAGCCGAATACAGGTTATTTTCCCTAGCCTTATCCCAATATAACTTTATTAACCGCTTAATTTCTGATTTTACTGCGCTATGTCCTTAGAGTGAGCTGTTCAATTTCCAGTATGAGGATCTATTGTTATTATGAGCAGAGAGTTGGAACTTAATATAAATTGCCTGATGATCAGTAAGTGGCGTTGTAAGGATATTGACTGTTACACTGTCTTTCGGTATATTATTAGAGATTAAGTAAAAATCTATTCGAGATTTCCTCGAACCTTAACTGTTGCTCCAAGTATAGGATATATTATTAGGAAACTTTTCTCGCCAAATGTCAACTACATTAAATTTTTCCATAAAAGTTTTCATTTTTAAATTATCTCTGGAATTTGAAACGTGGGGCCACCTATCAATTGAATTATTTAATGTAATATTAAAATCACCTCCAATTAAGATAAATGAATTGCAAAGCCAAAAAGTTAACCTTGCATCTATAGAATCAATTAATTTATCATTTTCAGGCTTGGAATTATAACCATAAATATTAATAACAATAAAGATAGAGTGGTTACGATCAATTACTAGACAAATATAGTGGCCTAAAGAATCACAATCTGAATGTAGAATAGTACCATTAAAAGAACCTTTCAAAGTTGTGACCCCAGCTGACCTCTCTGACCGATGCGAATACCATGCATCATTATCCCATTGGGACTTCCAGAAGTTTACATCAGCAGCTACTGAATGGCTTTCTTGAAAGAAAGAAAAATCAGATTTAAATTTTTTTGCATACAAAAATAAGGCTTTACGTTTACAAATTTGTCTCAACCCCCTGGCATTAAGTGAAACAATAGAAAATGACATAACAACATTTAACAAATATGAACTAATTTGTTTTATGTTTAAGGCAAGGAAAGTATTTAAATGATCTACCTCGCGCCGTGTTCAGCGTCTAGCCGCCTCTTTTCGGATGGGTACCCACACATCCCTGAAGTCTTTTCAGAGGATGCTGGGTTATATGGCCTCAGCCTCCGCTGTGCTACAGCTGGGTCTCCTGCACATGTGCCCCCTTCAACTCGGGTTAAAGAGCCGCGTATCCCACCGCGAGTGGACTACGGGCCGCCAGATTATCAAGGTTACACAGACATGTATCACTGCACTGCAACCATGGTCAGTAACCGATTGGTTTCAGAGGGGCGTTACCATGGGAACCTTTTCTCGCCGAAAAGTCATCTCGACAGACGCATCCAACACTCTGCGAGGGCACACCGGCCGCCGGCCAGTGGTCGAGCCAGGAGAGTTCCCTACACATAAACTGTCTGGAAATGATCGCGGTCCTGATTCGCTCAGACAATATGGCCGTGGTGTCCTACATCAACCGTCAGGGCGGGGTCAGATCCAAGAATCTCTTTCATCTGACGCGCCGCATCCTATTGTGGTCCCAGAGTCACCTGCTCTCGCTCAGAGCGACGCACGTACCGGGCCATTTGAACGACGGTCCAGACATGCTGTCCAGGAACCTGGTCTCCCCTGGAGAATGGTCCCTGCACACTCAAACAGTTCAAACATTGTGGCGCCTATTCGGCAGAGCATAGATCTTTTCGCGTCAGAAGAGAACGCTCACTGCCCGATATTCTTTTCAAAGAGCGAGGACGCGCTAGCCCAGGATTGGCCCCGCCGCCCGCTCTATGCTTTTCCCCTGACTTCTCTGCTACCGCAGGTCATTCAGAGAATCAGGGACACACGCCACTCGGTGCTCCTCATAGCCCCGCGCTGGGAGAATCAGATTTGGTTCCCGGAGCTCACGCAGGTGTCACGGACAGCCCCGTGGCCCATTCCAATCAGAGCAGATCTCCTCACTCAAGCTCGCGGCTCGATCTGGCATCCCCATCCACAGCGCTGGGCGCTTCATGCATGGGTGACCAACGACTACTCGTCGATTTGCCAGAAGGAGTTCTGAACACGATCAAACATGCCAGAGCGGAATCTACTAGAAAGCTCTACGCTGCAAAATGGTCTGTGTTCTCCAGATGGTGCACCGACAAAAACTTGGACCCACGGACGTGCGAGGTTTCGTCTTTGCTCGTGTTCCTTCAGGAGATGCTGGATAAGGGCAGGTCCCCATCCACTCTAAACGTTTACGTGGCAGCCGTCGCGGCGTTCGTTGAACCCCGGCGCGCCCAGTCGTTGGGCAAAGACGAGCTAATCATCCGCTTCCTCAGGGGAGCCAGAAGGATGAACCCCCCTCGCCCCCCCACGGTGCCGGTCTGGGATCTTTCTATAGTTCTAGAAGCTTTGAAAGCCCCACCGTTTAAACCACTCGAGTCCGTGGAGCTAAAATACCTCTCGCTAAAAAACGTTTTTCTGACTGCCCTCGCCTCAGTAAAACGCGTGGGGGACATTTACGCGCTGTCTTCTAGCGCCGCGTGCCTTGAGTTTGGACCTAATGACTCCATTGTCATTCTGAAACCTAGACACGGTTATGTTCCAAAAGCGATTGGTACCCCCTTCAGGGCGCAAGTGATCTCTCTATCGGCGCTGCCTGCATCTGATAGTGAACGTGACACTGATCGCCTCTGCCCGGTCCGGGCTCTGAGAGTGTACACTACACGCGCTGCTGCGTTCAGACGCTCGGAGCAGCTGTTTGTGTCGTTCGGCGGCCGCACCAAGGGTCTAGCCGCCTCTAAACAGACACTGTCTAGGTGGATAGTGGATGCTATTGCTTCTGCTTACGCCTCAAAAGACCTGCCTTGCCCGCTGGGCGTCAGGGCTCATTCCACCAGAGGCATGGCCTCATCGTGGGCATGGTCCTGCGGAATTTCCATTCACGACATTTGTGTGGCTGCGGGACGGGCTTCCCCCTCCACTTTTATCAGATTCTATAACTTGGAAGTTCCCGCCTTACAGGCTAAATTACTGGCGGTCTAGCACTATACAGCTCTCCTATAAGAAGCTGCACTATTGGGAGTCCTATCACAACCGGTTCGCCCCTTGTGCTTCCCCCTATGTGCTTATGCGTATACGTTCACGGCCCGCTATGCCGGCCGCCTTAAGGGCGTTTTGCATTAGATGATAACGGCCGCTATGCTGGCCGCCTTATTGCTTAAAGCCTAGTTCACACTACGTGATTTTAAGCCCGATTTAAGCCCGATTTGCAAATCGTTGAGTCGCCGACAAGTCAGGGTGTTATCGCGTGCAAATCGCGGGCGATTAGCGGACGATTAACGCTCGCCAATCCGTTAGTGTAAAAGAGCCAACAACGCATCAAAGACAGCTCGCAGACACCTCGCAGACAGGTCACCGAGCTCAGAAAAATATCTAGCCTGCTAGATATCTCGAGCAGTCGCGCGACTCAATCTCAGTGATGTCATGAGTACAGCCAATCATAGCAACGCATGGGTTGAGGACACCAGGTAAGTCTTACTTTTTCTTTTTTGCATTTTTTTTCTCAGAGCAGATCGTCGAGCAAACAGTGTGCAGCACTAGTTTCTGTCTGACGTCCATATTCGCGTGTTATGTTCTTCTCTGTAGTTTCGCGTCATTTCTGGTTCGTTTTATTGCGTGGTTTTTCGTTACAAAACATGGTTTCTAGACCAGATAGAATCGTGTTGTTGTCAACTCGTTATTTGTTTGATTATTTTCAGGATTTAGACCGTACTATAGTACTGAAACAGCTCTCATTGAGTCACAAATGATATGCTCTTATCATCCTATCGTGGTTGTATCTCTATGCAGTGCGTTGTTAACTCGTGTAGTGAGTTACCTCCTGTTGTGGATCAATCACGTTGTGTTGTGTGGTGTGAACAGCTAAACAACTTGAACACTCATGATTTCACTGAGAGCAAGTCATGTAATGTGAACTGCACAGTTCAGCCCGACATTTTAAAATCATGTAGTGTGAACTAGGCTTAAGATTCCCCCGGTGTTTTCCCCCTGGGATGCTTAGTGGTTACATAGCGCGCACGGCGTTGACCAGATGTTCCCGTAGCGTAAGCTAGCTTACGCAATACGAGAGAACCTCTCGTAAGAGAACGAATCGGTTACCTAACGTAACCTCGGTTCTCTCTAGATGAGGGAACGAGTATTGCGTTCCCGGCCGTGCTTGCGCCATCAGTGTTTCGCTTCATGCTGAAAGAAATCAACTACCGAGCCTGGGAGAGCCAGTTTTATACACTGTAGCCACGCCCCTTTCGGCGGGCTCTGACGCAATGAGTGAGCGCTGTCCGCTCATTGGCCGCGGGCTCAGCGCCGCTCTCCCATAGGTTCGTGCATTCTCTCTGAGCGAACCAATGAGCTGCTAGCTAGCCCCGCTCATGGTCTGCCTCAGAGATACTGCGTTGACAATAATTACAAAATTATGGAATAATTTTTTGGCTTCAACTTCTCAGCAACGATGAATCTTTCCCGTAGCGTAAGCTAGCTTACGCAATACTCGGTCCCTCATCTAGAGAGAACCGAGGTTACGTTAGGTAACTGATTCGTTTCTTCCTGAGGCGGCGTGGCTAGCATCACCTGTTGGCATTGTCAACTTTGCTTTTGAGTTTTTCAACGGTCTTTTATTGTCGCGGGTCGACATCTCAAAGTTTAAATCCTCTTCACAAAGTTCATTTAGCGTTAAGCACTACAAATTATTATAAGGTCCAAGCAGAAAGGTTGTTTTTACCCGTATTCAAAATTTTCTGTAGCACAGCTCGACAGTAAGCGTCTACCTACTCGGCCATCTTGGTCCACCCCAGCGCTCCTCCTCTCCATCTCTCGCTCATAGCAAACTAACGGTTTGTGGGGCGTGGTTAAGCGTTTCCCCTCCCAAACTGTGAAACCTACGTCATCAGAAAAAGAAACCGTTCCAGACCGGAAGTAACTTTTCAGATTTTGATTAAAGATTACTAAGGTAAAACATTTTTTTCATATATATTCACTTGCACGGATTAATTGTTCACCACAAGACTAGTAATATGCGCTAACAAAGTAAATAGGTTCAATTTTGATTTCACGGTATTTGTTCCTGGACTCAAAAAACTGTTAGGGTATAACTAAACTGACTCTCAGAGTAAGATATCAGAGTATCTCTCAGAATATCAGCAGTGAACTCCGTCTCCGACCGGCGCGCAGGGACAAAAATAAATAAATAAATACCCTAAAATAACGGACGAAACTTGTCCATGTGTTCTTGAAGGTTTGACTCGAGGTTTAGCAAATTAACTACTCCACACATCACATGCAATTTCATGTTCCACACACAGATAGTGGATGATAGATCTTTAGTGCAATTTTTTAAATAATTGTTTTAAAACAATTTTTAAATAAACTTAAAAATAAACACTGTAATAAGCCAGTTTATGTTTAACATTCAAGTGTCAGAGACAGGCAATTTCCTGGTTATTAGCGACATCTATAGGAGGAAAGTAGAGTTACAGCTGGACTCATTTACTAAAATAAATTGTATTATATTATTTGATATCTATTTAAAAGGCAAACTAAGACTTTTGGATCGAAGAACATCCAGAAATCACTAGAACAATGTTATATATTTTGTTGATTTGTGTAGGCTACTAACATGATCCCAAATGTGTCTAAGAATGTTTAAATCTAGAGAAATAAGCCATTTTAACACGGATCGTGTCCGTCCAACATTTCGGTTTTATACTGTTGAAACCATGAATAGACAAAATATGCTTTAATATATTATGTGTTTTATTAGACAGGTGAGCAAATGTTTGGATTCATCGACAGAAAACGAGTTATTGCTATATAGCTTTACACAGTGTTTATGTTTAAATCTCGTTTTCTTGATTTACCGCAAGTACCATATTTATTTACCATGCAATATCGATCTACAGCCAATATTGCAATATTCCAAATGTTTAAATTGGAATAATCTGCACTTTCTGTCAAAAAAAGTAATATAAATATTTAAAAAATCAATTGAGCTAGCTTCTTTTGACAACAAAAGGTTTCATTTCAAACAGTTTTATTTTCATTTACTTAACTCTGTACCAAAAAGCTAATCAGTTTCAATAAAGACTCAATTTACAATTCTTATGAGACTATAAGCAACTTTTTAGGTAATTTATAATCTAAAATCAATATTTTTATTCATATGTCCCCAATGGTGTACAAATACCTCTGCCAATAACCCTTTAAAACCTCTCTGTACTTATGAAATATTGTTATTTCTCTGTACTATATGAAATATTGTTAAAGTTATATATCTATGATTTAAAAAAAAAAAAAATGTTGTTTTACGCAACTCTTATGACCCGCTGACTGATCTGGTAACTCCTATTACTCTCCTCCAGAGACCGATACCTGCGATCACTGCTGGTTTATTGGGCTTTTGCTGCACTTGTAAATAAGCACACCATAGTCTGAAGAGTAGCTATTTATGGGTTGAGCCTTTATTTTTCTCGGACGTTAACATGTCCGCAGTAGAGGTCTGCTTCATCACACGCATGTGGCTAAATGTGTTAAACATCTTTAAAAAACCCTGCAAATGCAAGCAGAAGTGTAAAAGCACAATAGCAAAACGCCACGATCAAGACACGATCAAGAACAACAACTTTAAATTCAAGTTCATTTTTCTAGCACTTTTCACAATACATGTTTCAAAGCAGCTTTACAGAAAATACTTGTTTTAATGTCACAAAAATATTCTGTTCTCAGCCAGAGATGAGCGTGTCACAGTAATATACAGCTATTATATAGTACATGTTAGTTAGATAACTTCATGTTTACAGTTCAGCAGACACAGCGTATATGTTAGGCAGTTATTACAACTTGTGCTTTTAACGTTTACAACATAAGGATCATATTAAAATATTATTGGACAGGTTTGGCATCTGAAACCTTCACAATTGTTGGCGTCGCCTGAAAACATCGTAGAAACCGGAAAGCAAAAGCAGGAGATTTCTCATTGCTGTGCTGAGATCTGCTGCTGGACTCGTGAATCTTCTGCTGTGTGTTCATGATCTTCTCTAAATCTGCTCATTCTCAGTTTGTGATCGTCCTGTTTTCTTTCTAAAAGCATCACATTATCATCATCTCTTCATATTTGTATGTTAAATCCTCAAAGCTGATCATAAATGTCTCTCACCTGACGTGCGTCTCATGTAGATGTGAAAACCTCCTAACAGACCAAACAGAAGCATCATCTGAAAACACCAGACCAGCACAAACACGACATGCTCTGAAAACACTGAAAACAACAATTAGAAACAAAACCAATCCATCATGTCTCTTGTTCATCACTCTTGTTGCTGTAGTTTAGTGAATACATGGAGATTTATGAATGAAAAGCTCACCAGAACAGTCTAGACTAATGCCCTTACGTCCGTCACTGACGTGGTTCTTCACACTACAGATGACGACTCCTTCAGTCGTCTCATTCAGATGAATGTTGGTGTTTGCATCCGTCAGTGGATCTCCATTCAGAGTCCAGCTGTAGACGAGCGAATCCCCGTCAGAAGAGCAGGACACGGACTTCCCCCCACTGGAGGAGCAGGTGAGTGACACATTCACTGAGCCAATAGGAGCTGGAGGGCGGGACACGTGACAGTCACATGGCAGACACATTCAAACACACATGGATTGTTTTTTAAATAAATACATAGATATTAGCAATTTATCAATTGCTTGCAAACAATGAGAATCACTTCCGAGTCGCCGTCAACAGAGAAAGATGTCGAGCATATCGGATTTATCATCAGCATGACACACATTCATTCTGAGAGCATTTAATGGAGCAACATTTATTGTTACAGCTTTGAGAACAAAGACACAGACATGAATCTGTATGAAACTGAACATTAGGGAAAGAGAGAAGAACAGTGTGGATTTACAGTAAATGTGTGAAAAAAGCAGGGAGAGGAGAGAGAGATGTAAGTGAAGAAAAGCATGCAGAAATGTGAAATGATGTGAAAACAGAAACAAAACCAATTCATCATGTCTCTTGTAGCGTGTTCTTTCAAACTTGTACCATGTCCTGGTGCCTGTTTGCTACTGGCCATTGTAGAGGTCAAACGAGAGGTCACCGCTACAGTAGTTGTTCCTGTAATAAAACATCTCTGCAGAATTAGCGAAACCGAAAACACGTCAACACAAATTACTGCTGATATCGGATGAAATAAACTCATTTTCAGCCAGAAATGTTGCAAGAATGAACTGTGACCATTGAAGATACTCAGTGTTTTGCATCACTGGTGTTGCTGTGTCTGACTAAAATGTGACTGACATGTTCTTGACAGGTTTTGTGAGATTCACTCTTCATCACTCTTGTTGCTGTATTTTAGTAAACACACGGATATTTATGAATGAAAAGCTCACCAGGACAGTCTATACTAATGTCCTTCTGTTGTTGACTGACGTGGTTCTTCACACTACAGATGACGACTCCTTCAGTCGTCTCATTCAGATGAATGTTGGTGTTTGCATTCGTCAGTGGATCTCCATTCAGAGTCCAGCTGTAGATGAGCAGATCCCCATCAGAAGAGCAGGACACGGACTTCCCCCCACTGGAGGAGCAGTTGAGTGACACATTCACTGAGCCAATAGGAGCTGGAGGGCGGGACACGTGACAGTCACATGACAAACAGACACATTCAAAACACACATGGATTGTTTTTTAAGTAAATACATAGATATATAAGTGACAAATAAAAAATAGAAAACAAAGTGCAGTTGGTTTTGATGAAATGAGTGAGATCATTGGAGATCATGAGATTGTAATGAGTCTGATGAGAGTTACTGTACCTTCAACTTTCACTTGAAGATCTGCAGATGATACTGTGCCGTCTGAGTGATCGATGTGTAAAGTGTAAATCCCTGAATCTGCTCCGACCACACGGTTTATTATCAGAGTCCCATTAATGACTGTCACTTCAGTTCTGTTATTATAAAGATCACATTCGGCCTTACTTTTATTGTCATTCCTGACTTTACAAAATGGATCATCTTGGTTGTTGTTTATTCTCTTTATCTTCAGTTTATATATTCTATCATCCACCATCTGCAGATTGAGTTTGTGTCCCAGAGCAGCGTAACAGGGATCCGGCTGACCAAACCTGCAGGTAAACTCCACACCTGAAGAACAACACACACACACACACACACACACGTCAATAAAGATCTGTTATCAAAAATTACAATCAGACACATTTCACATAGTTCAACGGGAGACGCGTACTGTATCTGACAGACTCTTGATCTAATCTCAGCTCTCATATAATGCTCCTAAAATCATCCACAATCAAACACATGAAATTGTTTAAGTGCAGTCTTCTGTCGAACATGTAGGTCTTCACCACCTGAAGTTGTCCACTCACTCACTCACTCACTCATTCGTTTATGTTCATCTCAGTGGCAGATGTTCTGCAGGATTTGAGTTGCTTCATCTTTGCTCATGAGCGTTCAGGTCTAAACACAATCAGGAACATTTACTAAAATACAGTTTAAAATATTAGCAATTTATCAATTCAATTGCTTGCAAACAATCAGAATCACTTCTGAGTCGCCGTCAAGAGAGAAAGATGTCGAGCATATCGGATTTATCATCAGCATGACACACATTCATTCTGAGAGCATTTAATGGAGCAACATTTATTGTTACAGCTTTGAGAACAAAGACACAGACATGAATCTGTATGAAACTGAGAACATAGGGAAAGAGAGAAGAACCGGAAGTTAGACAGGGAGAGGAGAGAGAGAGAGTGAAGAGAGAGAGAGATGTCAATGAAGAAAAGCATGCAGAAATGTGAAATGGTGTGAAAACAAGAATTCTTGATTGATTTGTAAAGAACAATAAAATCGTTTGTATGTAAAATCTGTTATTTATTTTGTTGAATGTGCAAGTTGAGAGAAAATGCAAAATTAAGTTTAATGAACATACATTTTAGTTCAGTTAACTTGAAAATGCAACTTATCTTAGAAATAAACTTTGCAAGTCTATGTTACTTGAAATAAGTTGTTGGGTCAACTATTTTAACTGTCAACTTCACTTTTTAAGTTAAAATACTTATAAGATTGAGTCAATAAAACTGAACTGAGTCAAAGCAAAAAAAAACTAACTAAAAAAATGTAAGTTAAGTGAATATATTTTTTTTACAGTGATTATACTGTAAACTTTCTAAAATAAAACATTAGGTTAGTTTTCAAACTAAAACAGTGTAACAGTTTTTAACGATTGCTTTCACACTAAAATTACACAATTCCCACAATTAGCAAAAGCTTGCACTCAAGGAGGAAAACACAAGGCTAGATTTGGACAACTATTGTCAGCTTCACACTATTTGCAAAAAAATACACACAGTGATTTACAAAACACTAAACACACTTGAATACATCAGACACAGAAGTATATCATGATGTCACTTCCTTGCAATTTCTGTCAAATTCCCTCACATATGAGCCAATTATCATATGAGTTCAATCAAAAAGATTGAAGTCAAATGAAATGTGTCTCTTTCGTAGGGTAATAAAATATTGTTTTTATGAAGTCATGTATAGTTTTGACAAAATTGTTGTGCTACTTTGGTGTAGGGTTGTGCTAATGCTGTGTAGTGTTTTTACAAACCAGGCCCTGTTTTCAAAATTGTGCTCAAGCAACTGTAAATATTTTAGGTTTTAATCAATCAGTGGATGCTATTTGTATTTTCTGGTATGGCCGAATAACACAGACTGTGCTGTTAATGTTACTCACACACTTCCTTTTGACATATAATACTCCACTACACACTGTTCAGACCAGAAAACACTAAGGCCTGGTTCACAGACGAGGTTTAGATTACGCCAAGATTAGGATTTAGTTAAAAAAAAGAACAAGTATATAGCTTTAATAAACAAGCCTCATGTTGACACAAAAAAAGGCCATATGTGCATTGCTTTCAGTTAAAACAGCTCAAACTAGCATTTTAGTCTGGGACTTAGACTTAACATTGTCTGTGAAACTGGGTATAAGACTAGATCACTGCAGGCTGTTTTGGAAACACTCCTAATGTAATATTACAGTGCTTTTATTTCAGAGATTATCAATATTGAACAGCATCATAAAGTTGACTCACATGCAGCAGTTTGCAGCAGCATCAGTCCAAAGATCAGCATCATTTCTCTAAAGTCCAGTTTCCAGAAGAGCCCAACGGCAGCAGAAGAGTGTGGATGAAACTTCAGACGCTGACATGAGTGTGTGACTTCAGTCGGTGTGTGTTCTGGCTCACTCTGGACTGACACATGAGGAAATATCTGACCGAGAAAAGAGGAAGTTTCCTCATATGGGGGAGGCAGATGATGGTGCACTGAAATAGACTTACGTCTAACAAAAGACAGTGAAACCAGAAAGGTGTAAAAAGAAGTAACATTTTCAGATACACTTCCTAAAAAATGTGTAAAAGTGCTAACCATACATGTAAAACAGTGGGTGGAACATTGGTGTGTAAGAAAAGAAAAAATGTATGCTTACAGTATGGTTATCATCATTGTTATTATATGGTATCATATCATTCTTGTATTAATCCATTTATAAATTATATTTTTTGATAATATATACTTTATATATTCATGTATATTCACATATTTTATTCAAACAGACCTTTGTTTCGCTGCATCACTGCTAAAAGTTTAGACATGTCTCTGCAAAGTCTGATGTCCGGTCTAATAGCAAAGGTGTCACTTTTAGAATTACAGAGAAAATTGAGTGTCGAACTTATGAAGTCACTTTGTTGGCTAAAACATGGAAGTGAGTATGCATTATGGCACTTCTGGTTCCTTCGCCCTAAACAAAGGGGGTAATCCATCAGCCGGAAGTCGAAGCCTCGCTGGAGCCGCCATTGTAGCAGAACTTCTGTTAGCATCCCATTGACTCCCATTCATTTTGACAGCGAATAACTTTACATCTGAGGCGTCCAAAGACTCCATTTGTCCATTATTTATTTCTAAAAAACACGACAATGTATAAAAGGCTCCATTTAGTACATTGCATCTTATGTTAACGCCCTGTAGAAGCTGTTTTTTTGTAAAAATAGGTTAACAATTGCCTCATAATACGTGACTCTCTGTTGCACAGTAGAGAAATTACCATATAGACAGCTGATACTCACTCTCTTCGTCTCTGTGAGATTCGGAAGGGAATTATTCAGATTTCACTCGGCAGTCGGCACAGCTACTAGAAGACACACAGGTTGCTCACGTGACAGACACAGTTTGAGTTTGCGCAGTACACCTGGCGATCAGCTTTTAACAGACTTCAATGTTATAATGTTGTTTTATGGAACTCTTATGACCCGCTGACTGATCTGGTAACTCCTATTACTCTCCTTTAGAGACCGATACCTGCGATCACTGCTGGGCTTTTGCTGCACTTGTAAATAAGCACACCATAGTCTGAAGAGTAGCTATTTATGGGTTGAGCCTTTATTTTTCTCGGACGTTAACATGTCCGCAGTAGACTCGAGGTCTGCTTCATCACACGCATGTGGCTAAATGTGTTAAACATCTTTAAAAAACCCTGCAAATGCAAGCAGAAGTGTAAAAGCACGGATAGCAAAACGCCACGATCAAGAACAACAACTTTAAATTCAAGTTCATTTTTCTAGCACTTTTCACAAAACATGTTTCATAGCAGCTTTACAGAAAATACTTGTTTTAATGTCACAAAAGTATTCTGTTCTCAGCCAGAGAAGAGTGTGTCACAGTAATATACAGCTATTATATAGTACATGTTAGTTAGATAACTTCATGTTTTCAGTTCAGAGGACACAGCGTATATGTTAGGCAGTTATTACACCTTGTGCTTTTAACGTTTACAACATGAGGAGGATCATATTAAAATATTATAGGACAGGTTTGGCATCTGAAACCTTCACAATTGTTGGCGTCGCCTGAAAACATCGTAGAAACCGGAAAGCAAAAGCAGGAGATTTCTCATAGCTGTGCTGAGATCTGCTGCTGGACTCGTGAATCTTCTGCTGTGTGTTCATGATCTTCTCTAAATCTCCTCATTCTCAGTTTATGATCGTCCTGTTTTCTTTCTAAAAGCATCACATTATCATCACATTATCATTTGCATGTTAAATCCTCAAAGCTGATCATAAATGTCTCTCACCTGACGTGCGTCTCATGTAGATGTGAAAACCTCCTAACAGACCAAACAGAAACATCATCTGAAAACACCAGACCAGCACAAACTCCACAGGCTCTGAACACACTGAAAACAACAATTAGAAACAAAACCAATCCATCATGTTTCCTGTAGCGTGTTCTTTCAAACTAGTACCATCTCCAGGTGTCTGTGTGCTACTGGTCAGTGTAGAGGTCAAATGAGAGGTCACTGCTACAGTAGTTGTTCCTGTAATAAAACATCTCTGCAGAATTACCAAAACCGAAAACACGTCAACACTAATTGGCTTTATGCCCAGCTGCACTACTTCCTGAACTTCAGCCAGCTCCTTGTTTCCTGTCTGCCATTATTGGCCAAATTGATTAATTCAGCTGTGTCTGATTATTGTTGCCATGACTACTGAGGTCAAGCACACCTGAATTAATCAATTTGACCAATAATGGCAGACAGGAAACAAGGAGCTGGCTGAAGTTCAGGAAGTAGTGCAGCTGGGAGAGGCACGTGACCTGTGAGCACGATGGCAGCGTAGTGTTCTGTCTCCGCAAACCCTACTCATTTTCATTAATATATTCTCGTTTTTCGCTAATTTTTCGACTTTTTGTTTCATGTTTTGACTTTGGGCATCGACACTATGTCTTCTCGTCAAGGAAAATCGGCCAGCAAGCAAGCGCAGCGTGATCAAGCGCATGAGGTAGAAAAGATGGAGGATTCGCTTTCTACCATGATTGCGTCTGCTGTGGAGAAACAGCAACAGTTTATTGAAGCGCAGTTTAAAACGTTGCAAGATAGGCTCGATAATATTCAGTCGGAGCTTTCCACTTGCTCTAATGGAGTTAGAGAACTGCGTGATCGATATTCCAGTCTGAACAGCCGGGTCGGCAAAATGGAGAAAAATCATGACAAATCGGCCGCCAGATTGACGACCCTGGAAGAAAAGTTGGCTGATTTGGAGGACCGGAGTCGCAGGGACAATGTTCGTATTTTGAATCTTCCGGAGGGCGTGGAAACCATGAATCTCATGACATACATCTCGGGTGCTCTACCGGTATGGTTCCCTTCGTTGAGCGATGCTAAACCGGAGATTATGAGAGTTCATCGCATCGGCCCACCCAACAGCTCTGGCAGACCTCGCACGGTAATAATGAAGATGCTACGTTATACCGATCGTGATTCAATTCTCCGAGCATCTAGGAAGTCTCCAATAAAGGTGGATGGGAAAGACGTCAGATTTGCCGCAGATTACAGTGCTTTCACTATGACACTATGAAGTCTCAGAAAATGGGCTTTCAGACGTTTTTGATGTACCCCGCACAGCTGAAGTTAACGCGAGGTTCTGCTCAGCACATTTTCAAGTCCCCTCTGGAGGTTGAGGACTTTCTGAATGGTTTGGCCACACAGGAGATTGAAGACTGCGAGAGCATTGTGTCTGCCGCCTTTCTCGGGGTCACGTTGTTCAGAAGGTGGTTTAGTTTCACTCGGTTTCATTTTATTTCATTTGTTATGTTTGGGAAAATGGGTGTTCTTGTGGGTTGTGGCGACCGGGGGCGGGCGGGGGGGGGGGGGATTTCTCCCTTTAAACAATGTATATGGCTGTTACGCATTCTTTTTATTGTCCTATTCCCAGTTATTTGTTTTATTGGATTCTTGTTATTTTATAGCTAATTAATAGTTTTAGAAGTGCTTCACATAGTCACCTGGAACGTAAATGGGCTGAATGGCCCCATTAAACGTACTGCATGCCTGGATTATTTGCATAGGCAGCAGGTGGATTTGGCATTTATTCAAGAATCACATTTAAGAAAGTCAGATGTTCAGAGGTTTTCTAACAAATTTTATTTTGTAGCTGCTTCGTCTTCATTGGATAGTAAATCGAGGGGTACTCTGGTCGTGCTAAAACGCAAACTTTCATTTAATATTCTAGAAAGATATAGCTGTGAAGAAGGCAGAGTATCATACATTAAAACAGCTATTGCGGGTAGGAACTTTGCTTTTATTTCAATTTATGCTCCTTCTCATTTTGACCCCAAATTTTTTTCTGCTGTCACTAAAACATTACTAAGTATTCAAGATTGTTTTCTTATCATCGGCGCAGATATGAACGCAGTAGTTGATGTCTCTCTGGATCGTTCTTGTGTGCAGAATTATTCAGGGTCATCTTTATCATCTATTGAATTATGTAAATTTATTTCTGACCTTAGTCTAATTGATATATACCGTATTTTTTATCCTACAAAGAGACAGTATACCTTTTACTCGGCCAGACATAAAAGTTATTCCAGATAACTATTATTACTATTGAGTTATTAACTATTATAACTATATTATTCTTATATCTCAGGCTGCTCACTCAGTAGTACACAATGTTGATATAAAGTCATGCCCTTTATCTGATCATAATATTGTCTCAGCTAAAATTTCTCTTGTGTCTGCACCTACTAAAGCACCTCGTTGGCGCTTTAATACCACACTGCTACAAAATAAAGATTTCTGTGCAATGCTCAAAAAGGAGTTGAGATGGTTTATAGATATAAACACTGGTTCGGTGGATGATCCCCGCTTTCTCTGGGACGCTATTAAAGGTTGCATACGGTCGTTTTCTATTTCTTTCGCTTCACAATTAAATAAATCTAGATTGAAGGAAATAGGTACTCTCGAGGCAAAAATAAATAGGCTGGAGAACCGTCAGCAAATTTGTCATTCTGATGATGTGCAGAAAGAAATAAAGATGATGCGTTCAGAACTTACATCACGGTTACGGCATAGAGCCGAGTTCATAATGCACAAAGTTAGAAGAACTTATTATTTCAATGGCGCTAAGCCAAGTCACCTTTTAGCTCTTAGACTAAAGAATGGTGAAAAATATTCAAATATTATGACTATTCAATCTTCGTGTGGTTTGATAAGTGAACCCAAAGGTATTAATCAAGAGTTTAAAGATTTCTATCAGAACTTATATAGGCCGGATTTAGTCTTCAGTGAGACTTTGTGTGATAACTTTTTTCAAGATTTGACTCTTACGTGTCTCTCTGAAGCAGAGGCTGCATCTTTGGATACGCTTATTTCATTAAACGAATTAAAAGATGCTCTTGTACATATGAAGAGGGGTAAGTCTCCAGGATGGGATGGAATCCCACCGGAACTATATCTTTCTTTCTGGGACGAGCTGGGACAACCTTTGTTGAATATGATTCTTTATTCTATTCAGATGGGCACATTTAATGATAGTGCAAATATGGCCATTATTACTCTGTTACCAAAGCCTAATAAAGATTTGACTCAGTGCGGAAATTATAGACCATTGTCTTTGTTAAACTGTGATGTGAAACTATATGCCAAAGTTTTGGCCTCTCGTTTAGATTCATTCATGACTAAATTGGTGCATAATGACCAGACTGGTTTCATTAAATCTCGTCTTGCGGCCGATAATGTTCGCCGGTTATTGCATATTATCCACTTGACCAGTGGTATGGACATACCGTGCGCAACATTGTCTTTGGATGCTGAGAAGGCCTTTGACCGGCTCGAATGGCATTACCTTTGGTCAGTTTTGGAACGTCTTGGTTTAGGCAGATATTATATTGATATGATTAAAGTATTATATGCCAATCCTTCCGCTGTGGTTATGACAGGGGGCATCACCTCTCCTAAGTTTTCTATATTACGTGGAACTCGTCAGGGATGCCCTCTCTCTCCACTTTTGTTTGCACTCTCTCTTGAACCTCTTGCACAGAAAATCCGTCAGCATTCCCTGATTAGCCCTATAATGTTTAGTAACACTTCTCATAGAATTTCGTTATATGCAGATGACATTCTTTTATATTTTAGTGATACAGCTGAATCTATTTATCATATTTTGACAGTATTTAACAATTTTAGCCAATTTTCTGGGTATAAGATTAATTGGAGCAAATCTTCATTGATGCATTTAAATAGTTCATCCTCTAATTCTGTTTTACCTTCTTCTATACCGATAGTAACCAATTTTAGATATTTGGGTGTGGACACATTCCCATCTCTACACACAACAGCTCTGAAAAATTTCCAAGGTATATACAGTCGTGTAGAGATGGACCTGACTCGTTGGTCATCACTTCCGCTATCTTTACAAGCTCGAATTTCCGTCATTAAAATGGATGTTTTGCCTCGCATAAATTTTTTTTCTGCTATGATACCTCTGCCACCACCTTTAGATTATTGGTCTAAATTGCAAAAATTGGTCTCCAAATTCATATGGAACGGCAAGTCCCCCCCGTATAAAGTATTTGACGCTGCAGCGTTGCAAGGAGGCCGGTGGACTTGCATTACCGGACTTTAGGCTTTATCATTGGGCTTTTACATTGCGTCCTCTTAAAGTTTGGTTGAATCCTGGCTCTGTTGTGTCTTGGCAACCAATTGAACTTAATCTAGCTCTACCTTATAGACTACAGGATTTGATTTATAGCAACATTCCGTTAAAGAGTGCAAAGCAGAATTTTGGTCCAATAATAGCTTATCTTCTTTCTACCTGGCGGGTGGCCTCAAAGCTTTTCAGTGATAACCATAAATGGCATTCTCATTCGCCATTATTTTGTAATCACAGTCTTTTATCAGACAATAAGCCTTTTGTTTTCCCAGACTGGAGTGATAGAGGGATTCATGTTCTGGCTGATGTTTGGGGGGACAGCGGTTTACGCATGTTTAATGACCTACATGCGGAATATAATTTACCCGGCACTTCATTTTTTTTTTATCTGCGTCTGAGATCTGCCATGCGCGCATATGGGGTTCCTTGGGGTTGTAGTATGCCCAGTCTTACTCTTCATAAGTCGCTTACTTCATCTGGGAACACAAGGGGGGCGGTTTCGTCATTGTATCTTTTGTTGTTGGAAGCTTCTTATAAAAGATTACCGGTGGTGGACATTTGGCACAGAGATATCTATGGGACTGATTCAGAGAACAATATTGAAATATGTTGGGACTCAATATGGGCTAACCTCAAACATGTTTCTAAAAACCCTAATCATCAATTGATTCATTTCAAGATGATCCACAGGTTGTATCTCACTCCCAGGAAGCGTCATTTAATGAAGCTTTCCACCTCACCTAAATGTGATCTGTGCTCTAGTGGATGTACTGGGACTTATATGCACATGTTTTGGGAATGCCCGGAAGTCAGTGAGTTTTGGAGACAGGTTTCCAGTACGTTGAAAGACATTTTGGAGTTGGAGTTATCATGCTGTCCGAGACTCTTGCTTTTAAATGATGACTCCTCTTATACTCTCTCTTTAACTCAGAAAAAGTCACTTTTTTGTGGACTTACTGCTGCTAAGAAAATGCTTGCCTTACGCTGGAAACCCCCACATTCTCTAGCGTGGACTCACTGGATGCATTCTTTCTTGGACATTGCGAACATGGAGCTGTCAGTGGCAAGATTACATGGAGCTTCTCATAAGACTATTTTGTCATGGTCAAGTGTCATTTCAAAAATTAAGGAACGTCTTTAAGATTTATATCTCATATTTTTATTTTTGATCTATTGTATCTGAAATGTGATCTGTGCTGCTCTTAAAGTGTAATTGCTCTGAATGCATTATAAGGAGATGGGGGGAGGGGGGACTTGGTCGCCTTGGGAATATGGGGGGAGGGGGGGTGAAAAGAGAGAATGTGTTCAAAATGTTGTTTATGTCTACCTTTGTTTCTGTACCAAATATTCTCTGATTCAATAAAAAATTGATCACAAAAAAAGGAAGTAGTGCAGCTGTGCATAAAGCCCATTACTGCTGAGATCGGATGAAATAAACTCATTTTCAGCCAGAAACTTTGCAAGAATGAACTGTGTCCATTGAAGATAACTCAGTGTTTTGCATCACTCTTGTTGCTGTAGTTTAGTAAACACATGGATATTTATTAATGAAAAGCTCACCAGAACAGTCGAGACTAATGCCCTTATGTCCGTCACTGACGTGGTTCTTCACACTACAGATGACGACTCCTTCAGTCGTCTCATTCAGATGAATGTTGGTGTTTGTATCCGTCAGTGGATCTCCATTCAGAGTCCAGCTGTAGACGAGCGAATCCCCGTCAGAAGAGCAGGACACGGACTTCCCCCCACTGGAGGAGCAGGTGAGTGACACTTCCACTGAGCCAATAGGAGCTGGAGGGCGGGACACATGACAGTCACATGACAAACAGACACATTCAAACACACATGGATTGTTTTTTAAATAAATAAATATGTGGCAAATAAAATATCTAAAAAAATAGAAAACAAAGTGCAGTTGCTTTTGATGAAATTCTTCCAGAAAAACCTTCACAGAGATTGCACTGATTCGTCTGCATGAGAGTGAGATCATTGGAGATCATGAGATTGTGATGAGTCTGATGAGAGTTACTGTACCTTCAACTTTCACTTGAAGATCTGCAGATGTTACTGTGCCGTCTGAGTGATCGATGTGTAAAGTGTAATTCCCTGAATCTGCTCTGATCACACGGTTTATTATCAGAGTCCCATTAATGAATGTCACTTCAGGTCTGTTATTATAAAGATCACATTCGGCCTTACTTTTAGTGTCATTCTTTACTTTACAAAATGAATCATCTTGGTTGTTGTTTATTCTCTTTATTATCTTCAGTTTATATATTCTATCATCCAGCATCTGCAGATTGAGTTTGTGTCCCAGAGCAGCGTAACAGGGATCCGGCTGACCAAACCTGCAGGTAAACTCCACACCTGAAGAACAACACACACACACACACACACACACACACACACACGTTAATAAAGATCTGTTATCATAAATTACAATCAGACACATTTCACAAACAGTCACAGAATTGGAGTTCAACGGGAGACGCGTATCTGACAGACTCTTGATCTGATCTCAGCTCTCATATAATGTTCCTAAACTCATCCACAATCAAACACATGAAATTGTTTAAGTGCAGTCTTCTGTCCCATGTTGAACATGTAGGTCTTCAACACCTGAAGTTGTCCCTTCATTCACTCACGCATTAGTTTATGTTCATCTCAGTGGCAGATGTTCTGCAGGAACTGAGTGATTTGAGTTGCTTCATCTTTGCTCATGAGCA
Organism: Pimephales promelas; assembly: GCF_016745375.1. The sequence goes on from NW_024121999.1 coordinate 2,382,561, forward strand.
TTCAGGTCTAAAAACAATCAGGAACATTTACTAAAATACAATTTAAAATATTAACAATATATCAATTCAATTGCTTGCAAACAATCAGAATCACTTCTGATTCGCCGTCAACAGAGAAAGATGTCGAGCATATCGGATTTATCATCAGCATGACACACATTCATTCTGGAGCATTTAATGGAGCAACATTTATTGTTACAGCTTTGAGAACAAAGACACAGACATGAATCTGTATGAAACTGAACATTAGGGAAAGAGAGAAGAAAAGGGTGGATTTACAGCAAATGTGTGAAAAGAGGAAGTTAGACAGGGAGAGGAAAGAGAGAGCGAAGAGAGAAATGTAAGTGAAGCATGCAGAAATGTGAAATGGTGTGAAAACAAGAATTCTTCATTTGTAAGGAACAATAAAATCGTTTGTATGGAAAATCTGTTATTTATTTTGTTGAATGTGCAAGTTGAGAGAAAATGCCAAATTAAGTTTAATGAACATACATTTTAGTTCAGCTAACTTGAAAATGTAACTTATCATCTTACAAATAAACTTTGCAAGTCTATGTTATTTGAAATAAGTTGTTGGGTCAACTATTTTAAGTGTCAACTTCACTTTTTAAGTTGAAAATAATTTTAATTTGAAAATACTCAACTTTATTGAGTAAATAAAATTGAACTGAGTCAAAGGAAAAAAAATACTAAAAAAATGTAAGTTAAATGAACATTTTTTTTACAGTGATTATACTGTAAACTTTCTAAAATAAACATTAGGTTAGTTTTCAAACTAAAACAGTGTAACAGTTTACGATTGCTTTCACACTAAAATTACACAATTCCCACAATTAGCAAAAGCTTGCACTCAAGGAGCAAAACACAAGGCTAGTTTTGCACAACTAAGCAATTGTCAGTTTCAAACTATTTGCACAAAAATACACAGTGATTTACAAAACACTAAACACACTTGAATACATCAGACACAGAAGTATATCATGATGTCACTTCTTTGCAATTTCTGTCAAATTCCCACACATATGAGCCAATTATCATATGAGTTCAATCAAAAAGATTGAAGTCATATGAAATGTGTCTCTTTTGTATGGTTACAAAATATTGTTTTTATGAAGTCATGTATAGTTTTGACAAAAGTGTGGTGCTACTTTAGTGTAGGGTTGTGCTAATGCTGTGTAGTGTTTTTACAAACCAGGCCCTGTTTTCAAAATTGTGCTCAAGCAACTGTAAATATTTTAGGTTTTAATCAATCAGTGGATGCTATTTGTATTTTCTGGTATGGCCGAATAACACAGACTGTGCTGTTAATGTTACTCACACACTTCCTTTTGACATATCATACTCCACTACACACTGTTTAGACCAGAAAACACTAAGGCCTGGTTCACAGACGAGATTTAGATTACGCCAGGATTAGGATTTAGTTAAAAAAAAGTATATAGCTTTAATAAACAAGCCTCATGTTGAGACAAAAAAAGGCCATATGTGCATTGCTTTCAGTTAAAACAGCTCAAACTAGCATTTTAGTCTGGGACTTAGACTTAACATGGTCTGTGAAACTGGCTATAAGACTAGATCACTGCAGGCTGTTTTGGAAACACTCCTAATGTAATATTACAGTGTTTTAATTTCAGAGAGGTCTCGATATTGAACAGCATCATAAAGTTGACTCACATGCAGCAGTTTGCAGCAGCATCAGTCCAAAGATCAGCATCATTTCTCTAAAGTCCAGTTTCCAGAAGAGCCCAACGGCAGCAGAAGAGTGTGGATGAAGCTTCAGACGCTGACATGAGTGTGTGACTTCAGTCGGTGTGTGTTCTGGCCCTCATGAAGCTCCTCACAGAGAGACTCACTCTTCAATGCTATCTCACGACCTCACTCGTACGAATTTGTGTGATTTGTCTAAACCCACGTGATGAGTAGGTTAAGGGTCGGGAGGAAATATCTCTGACCACTTCACTGAGAAAAGAGGAAGTTTTCTCATTATGGGAGGAAGCAGATGATGGTGCACTGAAATAGACACAGCCTACGTCTAACAAAAGACAGTGAAACTATAAAGGTGATTTACATGTTAAATATAAATAACACAATGACCTGCTGTGAGTCAAATAAAGAAAGACATACCATTTGCCAGTTACCATTGCCATATAGATAATTTACTTTACCAAATAATTTAAGCAATTTCAACTTTTCTTTATAAGTTATACAAAATTCAACTCAATCAAGTTAGTTAAATGTAATTTAAGTTGGAATGACTCAATTCTTCCTTGAGTGTGGACATCATTTTAGATCAAATTCCAATCAGATTTGGAGAGAGTCAGAGAATGTAGCCATATTTAATACGTTAACATTTTAGCCATAGTCAAATTTACACATTTGACTGATGAGCGGATGCTGTGCCTCTCTCAACCACAAACGCCTTCTTACATCATTCTTTGCAGTTTGCACTCTCTTCTCTTTAACTTTTGGCAGTCTATCTATAGAACTTGAAAGCTATTTTCCCGATGCGACCGATTAGTACAGACCAAAACTCGACCATTTTTCAGCAGAAATAATTAGCCAAATTTGGGAGTCCGTTCAGTTCAATGCCATTGTTTATGTTCTGTGCCTCCAGTCCAAAACGGCCGACTTCCGGATTGATGACGCATCGTGAATCAGAATCGAGAATTTTGACAGGCCTTGGTATAATGCACACATATAATAAATATACCTCTCATCGTGAGTTATAATCAGATTCAGATTAATAATAATAAATTATAACATAATAAATTCATCAGTGAGGGAACAGCATCATAACATAAGTCCTAAGATCACTATCGTTTCTCTAAAGTCAAGAAGAGCCCAATCCTAACAGAAAAATGTGGATGAAGCTTCAGACACACGATCACTTCTCATTCTAACCGCAGAGCCCTGTTGACACGCATCTGTGGTCACAATAAGAATATTACTCAGTTTCCGTGAGAGAAAAGGAAGTTCCGATCATTCAGTTCAGTTGAAGTCTTGCACAAGGTTCAAATAACTAGCAAATGCATTTTCTTTTCTATAATGGTGGGTATAGGCACTTTCCATTGACTTGCTTCTGCAATTTGACACTTTTTAAAAAGACATTAACGTTTATTAGCTGATTGGTTGCAAGCATCGACCGGAAGTAAAATTGGCTTGGTAAGTTTATAAACCATCGCTGACCAATTAAAACATCTTAAACGTTTTGAACATTAAACCAGTGAAACTAAAATATGAGGGACAAACAACACAATGACCTGTGCTGTGAGTCTAATAAAGAAAGACAATTTGCCATTTACCATTGCTTCATATAAATAATTTACATTACCAAATCTTCCTTTTTTAAAGAGCCCCAAGTTGTAATGAAAGACACCTGTCATTAGGCTACTGAAATGATGATACTTAGATCTTTGTCATTACTCAAGTTTACCACACGGGGTCTCCATCAAAACACGTCTGTCAGTCTGTTGCTATAGTAACAGGCTTTGGCTCAGGTCTTACCTGAATCTCCTGGATCCAGTTGTTCAAAAGTAATCTGATCGGGTTAGATCAAATCTGGAAAATGGTTTGGTTAAAAAAAATAAAAATAAATATGAGTAGATCACAAATTCAATCTGGTTTTAGATCTTGATCTATGACCTATTAAACCTTGAAAAAGTAAGTAACCTGGTTGCCTTAAAATTTTAAGTTCATTGAAATGGGAAAAGTGAGTTAATACAATGGAGAATGATTTAATCATCAGAAACTCAAAATTATATGTTATCTGAACTAAATAAATTATTTAAGTTGATTTAACAAAAGAAAAAAATGTTGTAGTTACTAATCATAACAAGATCTTTTTTTTACATTGATAACACTTTGTTTCCTATGGCTGTTGATTGAATGTAGATCCTCCTGTTTTCCACAAGGTGTCAACCTAAACACAATTTATTATGTAGTGGGACGAAGTGGGAAGAAAATCATTACCATGGCAACATAACAGCCCACTCATAGTGAGTAGGTCCCTCTGAATATTGCTTCAGTAAGAAATCAAATGAGAGATGCTTTCCTGGTTCTGATGGCTGACGGCAGCCGGTTGAGATTCATCATTGTCAGGCCTCTCTGCGGCTTTGTGTTTGCACCTGTCAGTTTCCCAGCATCAATGCTGTGGATGAAAGTCGTATTTTATTTAATGATCTGACGCCTTTACATATGATATTTATAGAACACTACTCATGTTATGTTAGGAAAAGTGTTTGCAGCTGTGAGAGTGGTTATGTAAAATTGCTGTTTGTGTGTCTGCATACTGTATGAATTAGCCTAATCATGAAGTGTTTAATGTATGTAGGCTACGGTATATATGATTTTATAATTATGTGTTTATTGTGACTGTGTAAGAGAAAGTCTATAAATTAATCTGCATTTTAAAAACACTGCTTGATAAAGATGTGTAGTCTTTGTTGAGTTAAAAGTCCCCTGACATGAAATTTTCACTTTCTGAGCTTTTTTTTTTTAACATTAATATTAGTTCCCCTATAGCCTGTATTTGGTCCCCTCGTGTCTAGAATTTTATATCGGTGTAAACCGAGCTTTGGCTATCTTTCTCTTCTCTGCAACTCAAACGCGCTGATCTTGAATCTCCTCGTTATTACGTTATAATGAAGTTACGAAAATACGACGTCACTCTGTAGGCCAAAACGCGGAAGTGAGTTAGCATTTTAGCACTACGGTTCCCTCGCTCTAAAGCCTATGGGATTTTTGAATGGGTTTTTGCTAAATCGCCTGAAATAAGGTCTGTGGTGAACAAAGCCTCTAAATATTTTCACGTTTTGATCTATGACATAAAACACACATTTATAACCTGCTTGTTAAACTTTATTGTGTCTGATTGTGTTTTTTAAAATCTTTATATAGGCTTCAAAATGTATACATTTTGGATTAAGTTGTAAAGATTATCTTGCTAGACAAAACGTGTAAGGGTCACAACACAACGTGTAAGGGGCGTAATCATAAAGAGCGTTTTTTATGTCTATTAACAGACACAAAATGCAATTAAAATATCTATCCAACATGGACAGGGGCCTTACATGTGAACAAAATGCATTTAGCTACTTTAACCTAGCGTTTTAGACGGCAAGCTCTCACAAAGGTAGAACGATCAAGATTAACTTAAAAATTGCCCAGAGTTCTCCATTAAGAAGAGAAATGGTGAGGCCATTATTAGTTGTGTTTTATTTTCCTGATATCTGAGCACTGTATTCATGATGTGTGATTCATTTCTCTTCAGATGTAAAGGTACAAAAGAAAACGGTATGTGATGGAACCGCAGCAGGACAGGTTCAGTCAGCATCATTAGTGTGTTTCCTCTTCCCATTGACCTCTCACACTGCCTGATGGATGTTTGCTGTAGGCCTCAGCCCCGTAATAATGATGTACGACTGTGTTCAACATCACTTTGATAGCCTGTGATAATCTGTCCCTTCTATAATGGCGGTTAGTAAAAGTGTCGCTCATTAAATCCGTGCTCCTCTGCCGTGCTGATCAGATCCTGAAATAAGCCCTGGACCCACGCATTCCCCTTAGTATGATTGTGCCACCCACATCCAGCCCAGCGTTCGCTCCTTTCTCAGAGAAACCAGTCTGTTCTGCTGAGGTTGAGCATTTAAATATCACACAACATTTGACTCAAATATCAAACAGGCTACATGTCACATGACGGTCACAAATTTCAAATGAAAACAATATGCCACGACATTAAAATCAATGCACGAAAACAAAGTTTCACATCATATACGGCAAGCCAAATATGATTTCTTTTTGAACACTTAAATCTAGATTTTGACGAGACAGTGATTTAACAGAATAATATACGCTAAAAACATAGACATGCTTTGACAAGTATAATTAGGTTATAAGCCCAGGCTTTTCACAGTCAATGGCCCTAAAATTAGATGGGTGGATCACCAACTTGCAAATTCTACTAAATGCTAAAAGTATGGACCTCATTGGCAATACTACACACGTGTGAGTTTGTATTAAGACATGCGAATATTAAGACACAGTACCAGTGTTGTTATTGTTAAAGGAACACTCCGACTTTTTTGGACTTTAGCTTAATGTATCCCCCAGAGTTAGAAAAGTCCATACTGTATATACCTTTTTCTTCTCCATGCATGCTGTACTGTAACTCTATATCTGACGCACCCACCGCTAGCCTAGCTTAGCATAAAGACTGGATGTAAATGGCTACAGCTAGCATATTCCAATAAGAGACAAAATAACGCAATTTTCCTATTTACATGTTGTGGTTTGTATAGTCACAGAGTGTACAAATAACAAGGTCATATGAGACACAGACATATTTTAACCGTCTAAATATTGGGAACTATATTCTCAGAAGGCGAAGCACTGCTACGGTGCATCTCAGGTGCTGCGATTATCACTCAAGTAGCAGTGCTACCTTTTGAGAATATAGTTCCTAATATTTATGGTTAAAAGATGGCTGTGTCACATATGACCTTGTGATTTGTACACTCTGTGACTATACAAATCACAACATGTAAATAGGAAAATGTTTGCGTTATTTTGTCACTTATTCGGATTGGTATGCTAGCTGTAGCCATTTACATCCAGTCTTTGTGCTAAGCTAGGCTAGTGGTGGGTGCATCAAACAGTTACAGCACACACGGAGATGAAAAGGGTATGTATGGACTTATCCAACTCTGGGGGATACATTGAATAAATACATTCATAAAATAAAAATAATTTTTTTTCAGTAATTGAAATAAAGCTCAAATATATCTGAATTAGATGAAAGCCATGAATGTGTTTTGGTCGGGAAAGGTCTGGAAAGTTACAAAGTCACTCCAGCGGGAGTTTTTCCTCTATATCAGTGTCACTGTTTCTGAACTCCCTGAAATGCCTCTATTGAGTTTTCTTCCATGAACGAACACCTCATAATTTTCTTCATTTAAATAATTCCCGCTCAAGGCATACGCAAAATAAAGGGACGGGGTGGTGGTGGTGTTGAAACTCATGGGGTGCTTCTCATTTCTTATTCATTTCTTCACATCTCTACTCAGCTCCGCCCCCTGTAGGATACGAGGGAAGGCTGCAAGGAAAGAAAAGGAGGACGGAGGAGTCAAATTAAAGCTTTTTTATACATTGGAAAACTTCACAGCGTCATCAGCAAAGGATCTGCCCTTATGTTGTTTTAATTTGGTTATTTAAGAAATTCATAATAAATAATAATAATGCAAGATCACACTTTACTTATCCCATAGTCTTCTGGATTGTAGGGCACCACTGAAGACTTGGCAACCAGCTTCTTCCCAGTTCTGGCTCACTCAGCTCTAGACCTGTCCACTTTCTAATGTTGTCTTCCCATCTCTTCCTCTGTCTACCTCCTACTTGAATACAGATTGTATCAAACAGCTTCACAGTGATAACATGAAAATAATACAACACAGATCAATAGTATTGTTGAATATTAAATGTTCCCAACTAAGCAAGCCAAAAGCCAAGGCAACAGTGGCAAGGAACATAAACTCCATCAGGGACTGAATGGAGAAAAAAAGCCTTGGGAAACCAGACCAGGCCAGTTCTCCTCTGGCCAACAAAGGAACAGTGTGTGATTCGGGCAGCATTACAAGACAAATTGGATCAGAACATTTAGAGTATTTGTCCATTTCCATCTGTTTGGAAGTCAAAGTAATTACGGCGGTATGGAGATGAGATGTTGAGGATCACTTTCGATGAGGCCGGCACCCACAGTTGGGATGGGTCCATGCGCAGGTCCACCATAGAGGGTCCCTCGGGATAAACAGAGAAACTAATATTAGCGTAGACGCCATCCTTCTGATGTACCAAGTACATCAGGATTTATGGGACGTGTTCCCGGTTTCGGCTGATCTAAACTATGCAGCCTAATTTTGAATTAAGGAAGTCTATACCCTGTAAAAAATATTTTCAAGATTTGTTATCACAACATATTTTCTTTTTTCAAATCAATTTTATAATAATTTATTTAGTTGAAATAACTTATTATTTTGAGTTTCTGATGATTAAATTAATCTCCTTCTTTGTATTAACTCACTTTTTCCAGTTCAATCAACTTCAAATTTTAAGGCAACCCAGGTTACTTACCTTTTTAAGGTAAACCAACAATATTTTTTTTACAGTGTAATCACAACATTTTTTCTTTTGTCAAATCAACTTAAATAATTTATTTAGTTCAGATAACATATAATTTTGAGTTTCTGATGATTAAATCAATCTCCGTCATTGTATTAACTCACTTTTTCCAGTTCAATGAACTTAAAATTTTAAGGCAACCAGGTTTCTTACCTTTTTAAAGTTAAACCATCAATATTTTTTTTACAGTGTAGTGTGTTATGTGTATGCTAGGCCAAAGAGATGTGTTTTTAGTCTAGATTTGAACAGAGAGAGTGTGTCTGCTTCCCGGACAATGTTAGGAAGATTGTTCAATTGAACACAAGTTTTGGGGCTAAATAGGAAAAGGATCTCCCGCCTGATTCTAGGTATTATCAACTGGCTGGAATTTAGAGATCGCAATAGACATGAAGGACTATTATGCGATAAGAGCTCGTGCAAGTACTGCAGAGCTAAACCATTTAATGCTTTATAAGTAATCAGCAATATTTTAAAATGTATACGATATTTAATAGGCAGCCAATGCAGGGTTGACAGAACCGGCCTAATATGGTCATACGTCCTGGTTCTGGTAAGAACTCGAGCTGCTGCGTTTTGTACTAGCTGGAGTTTGTTTATTAAGCGCGCAGGGCAACCACCCAGTAGAGCATTACAATAATCTAGTCTTTGGTGTTGTTGGTCATCAGTTTGGTTTTCTTTGCATTGATCTGCATATTATATGCTTATATATTATATGTCATCTGCAAATCGCGAGTTTGTAATCGTCCTGCCTCCGATGCTGACTGTACCTTCATGGTCTTCCAATGCATCGGTCATAATTCGTTCTAAATCGATGTTAAAGAGAGTGTGGAGAGCAGGCAGCCTATGCATACTCCGACTGTGGTTCGAAACCATTCTCCTATGGTGTTATTGGAGTGGATTGCACTGGTGGCCTTGTCATAGAGGCGTTCTGTTGTCTTGATCAGGTTGGCATTGATGTTCTACAACTGTATGGTAGCCCATAAAGCAGCATGCCAAACTCTCGAATATAAAATCGAGAGTCGAGAAATCGAATATAACACTTTTCAGAAGAAGGGGCTTAACAGACAGACTGGGGAGAAAAAAGAGGAGCTGCAACAATGGAGAATATGTACAAAGTAATGTTTTTTGGAACATTCAAACATGAGAACCTATTCTAGTAGAGCCCTAACATTGATGAAATTAATAATACTCATGCATAGGAAAATATGCACATTATAATGCAGAGGACATCTGTACTCATCTGGAGAGGTGGTGATCCGGGAACCAATAAGGGAAATTATAGTAATCATTGTACTAATCTAAATAGCAGTGTTTCAATATATCCATGCAGAAATATATACAGTAATACCTGTAGTTCACACATAATAAAAGTAAGTCTATGTCAAAGTGGAGATTGTTGTCAGGCCATGAAACAGAAACCTTTCTAGTCAATTTCACCGTAGAAAACAATTTGTCTTCCTCCTAGGGTCCAAACACTCCCAAAAAGCATGCATTTTATATTCGGTGCTATTTCAAGTCATTTTGTTGCAATTGTTTTTCTCAGGATGCCAAATGGCCTCATTTGAAATCAACTTCTTGTTTCAATATCACTCCATTTCTGCAGCCTCTGAATACAGACCAGCTTCACTTTCCATCTGACCGTGCCACACTAAGGTTAAAGAGGAAAAGTGGGATTGTGGTGGGGAGTCATTGTGAAGAAAAAGAGGTCCTGACAATCCTTACCTCGGCCCCGGCACGGAGCCTGGGGAACGACTGAAAAGTACGGGTGGACAGGAGGCAACTACACTGTACAGACAAATATAAAACTGAACGCCCTGCACCCAATTACTGTATGCCATTGTTTTGTAAAACCCAGTGAAATCATCAAACACATTTTGTTGGTGACGTGATCATTGGAGAACACTAAATGCATCAGCCAATGATGAGCGATTTTACATGCTATTCAACAGCCTCTTCTTTAAGCCTAAAATGGTAAAGAAATTATGAAACATTTAAAGTCAGGATGAAATGGAAGTTGCAATAGTTTTTTCTTTCCTTATTGTGACATCTGAGTGAAGCTTCTTCTCTCAGAACAAATAGGGCGGGACTTTGTCTGTGGGGAATTGATTGGGCGGTTGTGGTTTGCTATTGGTGGATCTCATGTGAGTCCCAAGTAAACATTTCATCAGAGATGTTACAGCAAGAGAGGCAGGAGAAGTTAATTTGATTAAAGATTATGAGGACACATTCATTTAAAAAATAACGATGTGAATGGATAAATAATTTATGATAAAAACGAACAAGAATTGTACATTTTGACTGAAACGACATTGATATATTATTTTATTAAACAAATCCATTATGAATCCTTGCACTATAGAAGAAAATAGTTCCTGAAATGTAAACTAAGTTAACTGTTGTCTTTCACAAGACAATAGCTGGTAAACAGATGTCTGTCCGTTACTATTTCAGGAGTTTGCATGCACATATAATCAGACAGGGTAAAGAGTAGGCATATTTGGCCCAACCCAGAGGTACTCCCCCTTGATATCTCTGGCTGGGATAGAAACCAGCCGAGAGTGTGGAGTTGGGGTGGTGGTGAGAGATGGCTATTTATAGGCTTCCTCTTGTGCTGATTGGCTGGATAATCTGAACATGTGTAACCCCTCCACCCGGGTCCCACTCGACCCGCTCCGAGTGGGCCTCGAACCCGGGTCTCCGCCATGAGAGTCGGACACTCTAACAAGGAGGCTTAAGACTGCAGCCCCTAGTGTCTGTTGCTAGAGCGCCTATTGAGATCAGGGGAGTGAGGTTTACTTGCACAGCAACTACTAGCTGGCCTCCGTTACACTCACCCCCCTAAACCTCACTCTCATCCGGGTCACGGCACCAATATTACCCCTCCACCCGGGTCTTACTCAACCCGCTCCGAGCGGGTCTCGAACCCGGGTCTCCGACATGAGAGTCGGGCACTCTAACAAGGAGGCTAAAGACTGCAGCCCCTAGCGTCTGTCTCTAGAGCGCCTATTGAGATCAGGGGAGTGAGGTTTACTCGCACACTACAACTACTAGCCCATGCTCCTACCAAACTTGTTAAATAAACTTCATATTGTGCATTTTGACACAGCTGGAATGCTGTATTAGTACGGCACACTAAACCAATCTGAAATCAAAATCTAGTCACACACTCAGTGGGCATGTAAATGGCCCATTTGCGAAAACATTGCAAACACCAATTAAAGCAGAAATGTGTGACGAGCAACATCCTTGTGTATGAATCACTAACCAGCAAACACATATTTTCTATTTATATGGAGACATCAGAAGTTGTAGCAAAAGTGCATTTTAATTTGTGGCAATGTTTGGCAAAAATCTGCTGATACACTATACTTGTGTAAGGGCTGCATTGGCACCATCCTCGCAAGAACTATTACTTTGTGGAAAACATGCAATTCATCTGTGACGATGTTTGCCAAGAGTTTGCTGTATTACTGGATTCTTGTGCCAAAGCAGCCCTTCAGCATACAATGTCATCAAACTCTAGTGGCAAACTATTGGCTACACTCTTAGAAGAAAAGGTTCCATGTAGAACCTTATGGGTTCTATAGGCATCACAGATACCCCACAACACGACGGGAAAGGTTGTGACCGCCATTGCTAAAAACACAGTGCTAGTAGAAAGACAGTTTCACACAAATATTGGATCACAAAGCCAGGAGAAACGTTAAATGCCGTCGGCGCTTCCTCTTTTACGGCGCGTGGGATGTCATCGAGACGGCAAAACTAGTAGCGAGTGACTTCCGGAAACGAACATAAACAAACAATGGATGAAGCGGTGAGTGTTGTATTGGCAAAAAAAAAAGTAAAAAAAAGAAAGAAAACGCGACAATGGACACGTTCCTGGATGTCGAAGAGGACAGTATGGGCTGTCAATCCTCCAAAGAGAACTTGAGGTAAAATATCGTTTTCTTATATATTTTTACTTTTAGTTTTAACGTTAGCACCATCGTCTCTCTTTCGTTTCGCCATTTTTTAATTTGTACGTAAAAGCTTCTGTGCTCCTATCGGTCAACCTCATACATGTGATGGAACCGTTGTGGACGACCGTTTTAAAGATGCCAAATTAAAGATGCTAGTTTTATGCAGGTTGACACTGACTATGACACACTACACGAGATCGAATCTTGCGTCCCGATGCCCGTTGTCGTTTACGAATCCCCACGACACCCTACGTCAAACGGATCGTGCCAAAATTGTGTAATCTGAACCAGACATTAGGGGTTCCATTATGGGATAATTTTATGGATACATTTTAAAGGACTAAGTTTTATTTAAATAATTTAGTTTTAATACATTTTAATTTTAATTACATTTTACAAATTAAAAAGCCCATGAACATACACTAAAAAATGCTGGGTTGTTTTAACCCAATTTTGGGTCAAATATGGACAAACCCGAAATGTTGGGTTAAAAATGTAATGTAAAAATTTAACCCAACGGCTGGGTTAGTCCATATTTGACCCAAAGTTGGGTTAAAACAACCCAGCAGTTTTTACTTTGTATAAAAAAAACCCTTAAACATTTTGGCATAAAGGGCTCTTTAAAATGGAGTCCAGAACCCTAGAGTTCTAAATAGATCTTTTGTAGTGCCATTCCCTTTTTTTTAAGCGCTGCACTTCTTGTGTTCGTTCTTCCATTTTGTATTTCCACAGCATGAAGGCAAGATCTTACGGATTTACGAAGGAACCACTGGTTTTCAAATCTTTTAAACAGATCTGTTAATGACATCTGCTTCAGACGAGGATGAAGAATAAAGTTCCAATACAACATTTAATAAGGGGAATAATACATTGACAGAAAGGGAAACACACACTAAATGCAACATAGACCAAACCAGGAGTACAGGAGAAAGAACAAATTAAATAGAGAACACAAATGAGGATGATTAATTACACACAGCTGACACCTATGAACTAATAATGACATGACCAAAGAGATAGATGAGTGTAAATTAACGAACTGAACATCCATTAACAAAAATAAACATGATGGTGACAGGTGCATAATGTCTGAACCTTTTTTTCTTGATGTAAATAATGTGGTTGATGTAAATAACAACTTAAATGTTGTGCACAATTGTGGAGGGAGGAATGTGTGTAAATGTGACCTGCACTGTAAAAAAATATTTTCAAGATTTGTTATCACAACACATTTTCTTTTGTCAAATCAACTTTATAATAATTTATTTAGTTGAGATGACTTATTATCTTGAGCTTCTGATGATTAAATTAATCTCCTTCATTGTATTAACTCACTTTTTCCAGTTCAATGAACTTAAAATTTTAATGCAACCAGGTTACTTACGTTTTTCAGTTAAACCATCAATATTTTTTTTACAGTGTTTGTGTAAATGTGCCATTTATCCACGTGCTTAGAGGATTTTAACGTTTCAAATCGATTTATCTTGTAATTGGTTTTGTAAATAAATGCACCTGCCGGGAGTTTAATTGCAAATGTACATTAATTTAAACAATAAAGCAACTCTCTTGCACAACATTTGCCAACTAATTATCAAAAAGCATTTGACAGTTCGCCTTTTTCTACTTTTAACAATGTGCTTCCTTTACAGGCATGATGTGTTTTCCTGCCAATATGCATCTTTTCACCTAGTTTATCATGGAAAGTAAAGCTAAAGGTTGGTTCATTTCTGTTGCCTCTCGTCCCTCTTTCTGGAGCAGTTCCCTGGGGCAATTACAAAAGAAGCCAGCAGAGGGGCTTTGTCATATTGAATCTGCAATCAAATCAGTCAATTTAAAAAGGTGCCTGTTGTCTTAAAAAGCCTTTGCTCTTTTCTCTGCTTTTACTTCCAATTACCTGAACAGCATTCCCCAGCATGAGTAATGGGATGCAAAGTGTTCTGTCTGCCTCGGCCACATGTCTGGAAAGCACTTACACACACACACAAAGCCATTCATGCCTGAAAACACAAACACATAAATACACATTGCATCACACAACCATAACATAGACACTTGCCATTCCTCTCTTGCTTTTTTAAGTGAATTTCGTTGTCTTGATGTAATCAGCCGATGTTGCACCAGCACCGCCGAAGCTCTCTGATTACTGCAGTACATTTTGTTTTAGCTGACTGATTAAATGCCCATATATCCTGACTTCGCTCCACAGCCTCGGGCAATTTGTAAATAAAACTGCTTATGTTGTTTTTTTTAAAGATGTATAGTATCTGGTCAAGCTCAGAAACTTCAACTTTATCAATTCGAACTTGATTTATCATACATTAGCAATCATGTTTTCGAATGTTTATCTCATTTAAAGGGATACTCCACTTTTTTTTTTTGGGAAATAAGCTCATTTTACAACTCCCCCAGAGTTAATCAGTTGGGTTTTACCGTTTTCGAATCAATTCAGCTGATTTTCTGATATTTAGGCTACGTCCACATTAATCCGGATACATTTGAAAACGGGGTTTTTCGTTTAAAAACGCTCTCCGTCCACACTAGCGTTTTCAGGTGTTTTCCGACGTTTCAGTGTGGATGAGAAACTTCTAAATTCACTTTACTGCGCATGCGTGAAACTTCACAAAAGCTCACTGAGATGATACAGATGGGAAAATAAATAATAATGTCATCGCACAATAACAGGATAATTTTATTTAGCAAAATATCTCACCATCACGGATGCGTCCAGGTCGCATTCAGTCACCATATGTTTGGTCTAAAACGCAACTGCTCTCCTGTTTTGCCGCAGGACAGCAAATTTACAGTACATTATCTGTTATCTTTGCAGTACTGTGCTATGAAGAATAGCACATATTAAGTAACATATTTTAGCAACAGTGTAAAAATGAATAACGCATAACAGGCACAATACCGATAAACATGAATATCTATTGGTACTACATGGATCACATGACTAAAATTACGTCATCGTTTTGAAATACCTCCGGTTTCACTGTCCACACTACAACACGGAAACGGCGTTTTCAAATTTATCCACTTTGGAGAGCGTTTTCCAAACGATACGTTTTTGTTGACTTAAAACGGCGTCTCGGTGTGGACGGAAGGCCAAAACGGAGAGAAAAATATACGTTTTCAAACGAAAACGTATTAGTGTGGACACGGCCTTAGAAGAATATCAGTAACCAGACCGTTTCTGGTCTCATTGACTTCCATAGTATATATTTTTTCCTACTATGGAAGTCAATGAGACCAGAAACGGTCTGGTTACTGATATTCTTTTAAATATCAGAAAATCGGCTGAGTTGATTCAAAAACGGTAAAACACAACTGTTTAACTCTGGGGGAGCCTATTTCCCAAAAAAGTGGAGTATCCCTTTAATGACCATTCCCTAATGAAAGTTATCTGTCTTTCAAAACAAAGAAAACAATAAGAATTGAAGGGAAACAGATTATTACATACGTTGATTGTAGTTTGTGTAATATTGTAAACCTTTTCATTTTACTCTGCAAATTCCATATTCACAAAGCGAAATTTTCTAAAGCAAAACCATGTTTTAATTTTTTTCAAATGGAAATTGACATATATTTTGAGTCTCTGATAAGGGTTAAAAATAAGAAAGCGATATCAGCAACTGAATTATACTCTGAGTGAAAAAATCTAGGAATATATTTCTCTCGTTATAGTTAGTTTGTAAGTCTGTCTATTTAAGCTTTGTATTTTTATTTTTTTTATCTATTTTTTCAATTAATTTTATTCTGATGTTTATTTGTTTATTTATTTTTGCTGTATAATTTCTGTTTACGAACTGTGATGATTGTATGTTTGTAATCTGCATTCTAAAAAAAAAAAAAAAAAAAGACCATTCCCTAATACTGGCAGATGGAAACCTCAGGGATACGGATACGGATTCGGATGTGACCCCCTGGGTCGGTCTTATATCAGACGCACGGAGGTCATTCATCACACCTTGCTCCTCATCATAACACTTATCAGCCAATGCAATATCCTGCTATGCTGACATTACCCAGCTCAGCGCTGCATACGCGGATTCATTTCAGGAAAGTTATGCTGTCTTTACGGGAACAAGCCATGTGAGTTTTAATAACAGGCAACAGTGTGCACATGCACTCATTATTACTTTTTTCTTGGGCAGAAATTAAACAGTCTGTTTTCTTTTGTTCTTTTTTCAAAGATCACGTTGCCGTCGACTGTCTTTCCACACAGAGCTGGATATAAATAGACGTTGTAAATTAGGATTGTTTCATGAATTCTTCATGCTTTGCCAGATTCATGTTAGTTCTCCAGTCACTTGGTCCACCAGCTAATTGTCTCCATGTCTCAGATCTCACCTGCTATTATTAGAACAATGCCAGAATGCTCAACTCAACATCTGGCCACAGCTGTCACTGATCTCAGATCAGAGGAACTTTGTGAAATGCTACTAAAGAGAGTCCTGCTGTGATTTGTCTCCATGCCTGTGTGTGAAGGATCTACAGCTGCTTTCTGCTCTGTTCACTTCTGTCCGGACACAAAGCACAAATTATATACATATATATTTTTTAAATGCGCTTATTTTGCAATGTGGAAGTAGACTAAGCAGTCGCCTGTTTTGTTCCTGAATGAATCCTTGTTTTTGAACGAATCGGTTGGGTGAATGATTAAATGACTCACTCATAAAAAACAGTCGCCTGTTTCGTTCCTGAATGAATCCTTGTTTTTGAACGGATCGGTTGAGTGAATGATTAAACGACTCACTTATAAAAAACAGTCGCCTGTTTCGTTCCTGAATGAATCCTCGTTTTTGAACGAATCGGTTGAGTGAATTATTAAATGACTCACTCATAAAACATATTCGCCTGTTTCTTTCCTGAATGAATCCTCGTTTTTGAACGAATCGTTTGAGTGAATGATTAAATGACTCACTCATAAAACATATTCGCCTGTTTCTTTCCTGAATGAATCCTCGTTTTTAAACGAATCGGTTGAGTGAATTATTAAATGACTCACTCATAAAACACAGTCGCCTGTTTCTTTTCTGAATGAATCCTCGTTTTTGAACGAATCGGTTGAATGAATTATTAAATGACTCACTCATAAAACACAGTCGCCTGTTTCTTTTCTGAATGAATCCTCGTTTTTGAACGAATCGGTTGAGTGAATTATTAAATGACTCACTCATAAAACACAGTCGCCTGTTTCGTTCCTGAATGAATCCTTGTTTTTGAACAAATCGGTTGGGTGAATGATTAAATGACTCACTCATAAAAAACAGTCGCCTGTTTTGTTCCTGAATGAATCCTTGTTTTTGAACGAATCGGTTGGGTGAATGATTAAATGACTCACTCATAAAAAACAGTCGCCTGTTTCGTTCCTGAATGAATCCTTGTTTTTGAACGGATCGGTTGGGTGAATGATTAAATGACTCACTCATAAAAAACAGTCGCCTGTTTCGTTCCTGAATGAATCCTTGTTTTTGAACGGATCGGTTGAGTGAATGATTAAATGACTCACTTATAAAGACAGTCGCCTGTTTCCTTCCTGAATGAATCCTCGTTTTTGAACGAATCGGTTGAGTGAATGATTAAATGACTCACTTATAAAACACAGTGGCCTGTTTCGTTCCTGAATGAATCCTCGTTTTTGAACGAATCGGTTGAGTGAATTATTAAATGACTCACTCATAAAACACAGTCGCCTGTTTCGTTTCCTGAATACATCCTCGTTTTTGAACAAATCGGTTGAGGGAATGATTAAATGACTGACTTATAAAACACAGTGGCCTGTTTCGTTCCTGAATGAATCCTCGTTTTTGAACGAATCGTTTGAGTGAATGATTAAATGACTCACTCATAAAACATATTCGCCTGTTTCTTTCCTGAATGAATCCTCGTTTTTGAACGAATCGTTTGAGTGAATGATTAAATGACTCACTCATAAAACATAGTCGCCTGTTTCTTTCCTGAATGAATCCTCGTTTTTGAACGAATCGGTTGAGTGAATGATTAAATGACTCACTCATAAAACACAGTCGCCTGTTTCTTTCCTGAATGAATCCTCGTTTTTGAACGAATCGGTTGAGTGAATGATTAAATGACTCACTCATAAAACACAGTCGCCTGTTTCTTTTCTGAATGAATCCTCGTTTTTGAACGAATCGGTTGAGTGAATTATTAAATGACTCATAAAACACAGTCGCCTGTTTCGTTCCTGAATGAATCCTCGTTTTTAAAGAATAGTTTGAATTAATGATTCAGTCATAAACACATCTGCCATTTGTAAATAAACACGTTGAACATTGGTTAACCTGCAATAAAGAAAATATATATTTTATTTAGCATAAAGAAAAGAAGACTATTTTAAGACCATTAAGAATTTTGCATTGTGATATTATTTATGCAAGTTAATTGACATCATAATTTCATCCCAACTTGTTTTAATACACATACAGTAAACAAAAATACTTTTCACAGCCATAACACGAAGAAACTAATTTTCATCCGTCCATCTGTTGATCTGTTTATCACCGTTTAATGATGTATGACAGAAATGTTAACATATCGCACACACAAACCATGAAAACCCCATAAGGTCAGTGTTTCATAAAACTAGAACTGGATTTATTATATTCTTCATGAATTGTTCTCCATTGACGACAGCAGTGTGACATTATCTTCTGGTCTGAAAGGCCACAGGAAGACCAAATGTCCTACTCCTGTTTGGCTCTAAAAGCTGCACGTGGGTTCGATTGGATTCCTACCAACTGAACCATGAACTAATCTAACCCTTCATGACAGGTGCGGTACGGGCAAACACAATCTAATCGGTTAGTAAAGTGTGTGTGCGTGTGTATTTTTGTGCTTCCACTCACGAATGCTTGCATGCATGAATATTTCCAGGGGTGTTCGTCTATGTTTGTCAGTCATCTCTAGTTGAATTTTGTTGCCCTTTCATTGCTCAGTAGATGACGGACGCTGTCTCAGGTGATTCTCCTACAATTTCTTAAGTGAAAAAGGCAATTATGTTGACATACAGTAACTGTACAATTGATACACACTATTTAAAATAAATGTTCTTTTTTAGCACTGATGGTTCCGTGAAGAACCTTTAAGTTCCATGGAACATTTCCATTGCACATGAGGTTCTTTATATCGGAAAAAGGTTATTTAAATTTTTCTAAATATATTTTAAGAACTGTTTACGGAAATAATCGATAGAAAATGGGTCTAAGGCATCACTAAAATCCCCTTTATTTTTTCATTTTGGACTTTTTTTTTTTTTTTAAATGCGCACATAATCCCAGACACACACAGAAACAGGGAAACATTTCTGTCAGGTATGAGTTTCTGTCTGCACATGTATGTATCCGTGGTTAATCAGTTTCGGCATGAGTGCAGCAAACAGCGGTTGGTCCCCAGGTTTATTTTGACTCAATCAAAACTAATCAGCTTTCATGCCATCACTTCCAGTTTCATATTCCTCCGCTTTGACAGTTGGGTGATGACTTCCAATAGGTTATGCTAGAGTGTGGGTGTGTTAATCTATTTTTGTTGATTTGGATTCCCCAATAGCTGTCAAAGCTAAGGACGCTTGACTTCTTGTGTGTGTGTGTGTGTCCCTGTCTATTTTCATTTTGTATTTTGGCTCATGGGATTCCGTCGGCCATCTTGTCTGGCTCTCGTTGACAGTTCTAAAGAGAGGGAGGCAGGATTCCCTCATCCATGATTTTAACATCTGTTCCTGATTCGGTGCCACCCTGCACAGGTTACACACAAATCTGCTTTCCTTCTCAGTTTTACAGCTGACGGTCTCATTAAACATACAAAATTGTTTGGGTTGAGGATTTGGTTATTAATTATTTTTAATTTGGAATAGTAAATTAAAGCTGCAATCCACGCTCGGTGACTTCACCATGGTTGAAATACAAATTGGTTGCGTTTGCTTTCTTTATACATGATTAATCAGTGCACATTATTCAAAATAATTAAAATGTGTTTGTAATCTTTCATCAAAATGTAGTAATTAGCTTTGCCTTTGAAATGATTTACCTTTTGGCTGTCATCTCTAATGCTTTTTGTTTAATTCCACCCCTCGAGTTTATGGAATTATTATATTTAGAAATGTATTAATATATAATTATGCAAGTACAGCTTGTTAAAGAACCCCCTTTGGTGAAATGTCAGTGTTTTTCTGTAAATATGTTTTCAGAAAAAAACATGTGCAACATGTACATTATGATAAATACTTTGATTGTTACGTGTACGTGTGCAACATTTTATTTGGACTGAGGGAGCGAGTCTACTCATTATGTACACTTTGGCAGATCCATAGACCACAATGCAACATGATTGTGATGTCACAGCAGATCAAGCTCAATTTACCTCTCAAGACATCCCAACCCGATCTCACGGCAATTCATACGTATTTTTCGAGGTGGCTAATTCGTATAAATTTGTATGACCGCACTCGATTGCTCAATTGAGCAAAAATCTTATCGGTCGTGAGATAGTATTGTACTGATTCCCTATTCCCTGATCAGTGCCCTGGGTACTGAACTAGGGAGGTGATTGAGATGCACTCATGGTCTCAAAAATGTGTTTTGAAATCAGTACTGTTTCCATCACAAAGCCAATCCCATCAACGTGGTGACGGGATTGGTTTTGTGATGGTAGGAAACAGTACTGATTTCCACTGGGTGGTGATGGTGCAGTGGATAAGACACATGCCTTTGGTGTGATCCACCGTGAGACACCAATGTGTCCCTGAGCAAGACACTTAACCCCTAGCTTCTCCAGAGGCGTTCGACCTCTGACATATATAGCAATTGTTAGTCGCTTTGGATAAGAGCGTCAGCTAAATAAATGTAAACGTGGCTTTTCCACAGTGAGCACAAGGACACCTTGGGTACGCTGGTGAATTATGTATGTTATTTCTCCACTGATGTTCAAAATGTTTGTAAGGATGCTGATTTTTAAGGCAGCTGTCTTGACTCTGACATGGTGAACGGGAACATGCTTTGTGTAACATTAGCAACACATTATTAGTAGACAACCTGGCATAATTCATAAATATATGTATATATATATATATATATATATATATATATATATATATATATCCATTTCTGTGTAGTGCTTACTAAAGTTGACTGAGTGGATCAGGTAGTGGTGTGAGTGAGTGGAGGCGGGGACTACTTTGCATATTCAGGGACTAATTTTCATTCTTCAGCGTGCATTAAATGAAACAAGGGTGTAGAGTAACAGTCAAGCTATTTTAAGGCATGAAGAAATTATTTTCACAGGAAAAAAACACAGATATAATATTTTGATCAAAGTTATCCACAAGTTTCCGAGGGGCGCTCCTGTAAAAAATAAAGTGGGTGAAACTTCCGGTGACGCGGCGGAAGTAGCATTCCAATGGTATTTTGTGTGTTAGTTAGCGAAGAGGCTAGCTGTTTTTCTCAGAATTATTTTACTATTTAAAGACGCAAATCTTTATGAGAGATGTCGTTACGGAGCTCAGGGACAACATGTGCTGCTCGCGGTTGTATGTATAACCGGACTAAACTAATTCAGTGGCTTAAACGTGATTGTTTTGAACATAAGCCGAAAACGAAATTATAGTGATCCTACCAATGACTGTAGTTTCCATCACCTCCCAAAAGATGACGAATCTTCCTGTGTACATTTGTTTAAATTCTTAATATTCTATAAACTCTATCAGCATGTGATTGGCTGTTCGCTACTGATGTTACACCTAAACTCAGGATCAAAGCCTGTGTTGACAGAATACCAAATGTGCCAGTTAATGTATTCAAGTAGCACATTCATTTATAATTTTGAATAAACTCCAAAGCACAATGACTAAGTGTGTATTTTTTATTTTAATTGTTTGTCAGCTCGCACAACTGTCTGTCACCATGCCTTGATGAGTATTGATTATTAATAATGTTATTATACTCCCAATCAACTACTGCGGAGGGTAAAGGTACTGTTATTTCACCTTTTTTAATTTCGTTGAGGTTGTGTTCCCACATCGTTAGCTAGTTTGGATCGCTATACCTTGATTGACTGTCAACTGTTGAATGAATGAGTGTCAAGCATGTCAAATCGCGCTTTGTTTACTTCAAACCGGAAATCGCGCCCACTTTTGACGCAAGGCCTCATGGGGCGTAGGAAACTTGTGGATAGGATGGATTCGATTGTTGTAATTTTATTTCTAGTTTGAAATATGTAAATTGTGCTTCTTTAAATTAACTAACTAACTAAAAAAAAATTTAAAAGTAATTCAATCCAACCAACCAACCAACCAACCAACAAACAAACAAACAAACAATAAATAAATAAATAAATAGCATGACATACTTTGTATCATCGCATCAAGTTAAAGGAATTTGAGTAATAATAGGTATGTAGGCCTATGCCTTAACAAGTCGCCTCTAAAACACTCTTCTACCAAATAATACACATCATTATTCCAACAATAGACTGTGTTTACAAGCAGTTGCCAGGCAACACAGTCACATGTCTTTACATGTTGGTCATCACATGGCTTGTGCATTCAGATGTCGTTTTATAAATATGCTTTCTATGTTTAGAATAATAAATATAGTAATCATATGGTAGGATGCAATCCTATTTTCACTAATTTGAATTAATCACACTTCATTAATTATATGCACAGATTATATCGGTGAAAATGATACGAGGGATGAGCCACTGCGGTCGCTGACCCCATCACGTTCCTCTCAGATCTGCTGTCTTCCCCAATTGAGATGTGGGCACTTTAGCTCTGGTGTTGGCATGGCAACTGTTAGGCTTGTCAGAATGATAAGCTTTTTATAACCACAAGTTTACCAACTACTGCTCTTTTATCTCCCGAGACCATCGTGAGGAGAATACTTACACGCTGGGAAAACAATTCAAGCTCATGTCGAACCTGGAGTGTTTTTCATGCGTATAGGAGCATCCTTCAAGTTTTAGAACTAGTAAGAAATAAACAATAACTGAAGTGGCAAGTCTAACTTAAAAAAAAAAGTTTCATTTATTTATTTGTGAAATAGTATATTACTGAGTTTGGTGGTGCATGCTCATACATCTCTATTACCTTTTCTCATTCTGTACCTCATGGAGCTTACACTCTCAGAAAAAAAGGTACAGAAACTGTCACTGGGGCTGTACCTTTTCAAAAGGTACACTTTTGTACCCAAAGGCTAACTATTGGTACCTTAGTGGTATATATTAGCACCTAAAATATACATATTAGCTCTTGAAATGTACATATTAGCACCTAAAATATACATATTAGCTCTTTAAATGTACATATTAACACTAAAAATGTACATATTAGCATCTAAAATGCACATATTAGCACCTAAAATGTACATATTAACACCTAAAATGTACTTATTAGCACCTAAAATGTACATATTAACACCCAAATGTACATATTAACACCTAAAATGTACATATTATCACCAAAAATGTACATATTAGCACCTAAAATGTACATATTATTGCCTAAAATGTACATATTAGCACCTAAAATGTACATATTATTGCCTAAAATGTACATATTAACACCTAAAATGGACAACAGTTTACCTTTTGAAAAGGTACAGCCCCAGTGACAACTTTTGTACCTTTTTTCTGAGAGTGTATCAACAAAAGGTTAAAAGTGCAGTAAGCGATCTCTGAGAAACACTGTTGATATTTGAAATCAACCCAAACAAATAACGCTGTCTTTCATTATCACTCATGCCACCGGCCTCGCGCCGTCCTCTCGCGCCACTCTCAGTCCCTCGTCGTGCTCGCCACAGCCAACTAACTAGAAATTTTGTGTGAAATGAATTTCAAACTGTGGTGGCAGCTAACGTTAGCTTTGTTGACGAAAGATTGATTTCTCCAATGTGTGCGCAGTTCCGATTAGTGGGTGTGGCTTGCGGAGCTGTGCAATGTGGTGCATTGTGGGAGTTGTTGTCTTACATACAAATGCGCCCTTCGGTAATTTTCTGTCTTTTCTCAGTCAAGAGGGCACCAAATTCAAAAATTCTTTTACATTTCGACTAAATATATGATCCACTTTCAATAAAGATAATGTTGAAATGGGTGAAATGCTCCTTTAAATTCTTCTATAGCCTGAAGTGCTCTTTAAAGCTCACAAAAAGCCTTTATACATCATCTTTCAACAGTGGCAGATTTTCTGTGTATGGAGAATGTTGTGTGGACACAGGAGCTGTCCTGCCAGGCCCCGTGAAACAGGTCCATATGCCACTGCGCCAGATGCCAAGAACAAAGTCATGGCAGCCCGAGCGTACTCTCATGCCCTTGTCTGAGGCGGTCTGGTGCCAGAGAGAGGACGAGACAGCTAGAACTAATGTAAAACTAACTAGGACTGAGATTAAACCGTCTAAACGAGAAGCTGAGCTCTGCATGTGTCCTGGAGTCGCGTGCTAAACCCAGTTAATATCACACACACAAGACAAACGATCTTTCTGTGTGTGTGAAAAAGCAAAATACATAAATGAAAATGAAAACTTTGTTTACATTTGGAGTTGATATGCAAATCAAACTAACAATAACAATTATTAAATAAACAATTACTTATTATTATTTTTAAAAACAACACAGCATCAACATATTTTCGGTTCTCTTTGAATTTATTTATTTGAACATAATTATAATAATTTTAACTTATTTGACTTACTATACTACACTCTCAGAAAAAAAGGTACAAAAGCTTTCACTGTGGCTGTACCTTTTCAAAAGGTAAACTTTTGTCCATTTCAGGTGCTAATATGTACATTTTAGGTTTCAATATTTACATTTTAGGTGCTAATATGTATATTGCAGGTGCTAATATGTACATTTTAGGTACTAATATGTACATTTTAGGTGCTAATATGTATATTGCAGGTGCTAATATGTACATTTTAGGTGCTAATATATACCATTAATGTACCAATATGCAGCCTTTAGGTACAAAAGTGTACCTTTTGAAAGGGTACAGCCCCAGTGACAGCTTTTGTACCTTTTTTTTCTGAGAGTGTATAATATGTGTGAGAGAAAACGATCCGAATAAACAGCTACTTTTGAATGGCTGGCAAAGGAGCTTTTTAGGATACTTAGGATTTCTTAGGACTTTTTTTATTGTCAAAATATATGGGTATTTTTAAATGGCCGATGAAAGAGAAATATGCTTTAAGTCAGAAGGTGTAGTTACAAATTGGTACTGGAAACCTGTTTGGAAACAACCATTAATTCGGCCACACTTTAGATTAGGGTCCAATACTTTTACTTACTTACTTCAACTTTTGCCTCAATAAACTCCTAGTTACTGATTATAATAGTTAGTAAGGTAGGTGCTAAATTGTATTGGATGGTGGATTAAGGGGTGTAGAATATGGTCATGCATTAATATGTGCTTTTATAATTACTAATGAACAGCCTAAATGTTAGTAAGACTGTGTGCGCTAATAAGCAGCTAGTTAATAGTGAGAATTGGGCCCTAAACTAAGGTGTTACCATTAATTCCATTTATTGCCATCAGCTACATCATCACTTAAAGGAGTAGTTCGCTTAAAAAAAACAAAAAAACTTTTGCTGATAATTTACTCACCCCCATGTCATCCATGATGTCATAAACAAATCTTTTCCAGAGACAACTCGTTCATTTCTTTCGTTTAATGAACCAAATGACATGAAAAAAGATTCGTTCATTTTGATAAACGAGTTCGAACAGGAGAGTCACGCGCATCACAGAACAGAGCAAGGCGAGCGTTTGAGCTTATAAAACTTAAACTTTTTTTAGATGAGCGATCTTTTCACTTGATAAGACCCTTATTCATCGTCTGAAATCGTTTAAAGCCCTTTGAACAGTTTGCAGTTTGCACTGAAAGTGTCTTTTGGACCTTGAACCGTTTGGACCCCATTGAAGTCCATTATATGGAGAAAATCCTGGAATGTTTTCATCAAAAACCTTAATTTCTTTTCGACTGAAGAAATAATGACATGGACATCTTGGATGACATGGGGGTGAGTAAATTATCAGCAAAAGTTTTTTTTTTTTTTAAAGTGAACTACTCCTTTAATAAAACAAACATGGTCAGCATCTTCTGACTCCCCAGCATCGTACGTGGTTATTCAAGGATTGCTCCCATTGAAAGCGACGCCAATGCACAACCAAAAATAAGACATGTCTGAGCCACTTGAACATGCCAGGTTTCCAAGCAACAGCAATCAAAGTAGTGCCAATATGTCCTTGGCTAACTTGCTTTTAAAATACCAGCGTTTGCCAAGAATCCCACCGAAACATCAGCCTCACCGTGGTTGATGACGATATGACCCCTGAAGGATAAAAGCAGCATTTAGAAGCGGGTGGCCTTAAAAGCAATGCCCCACTTATGTTGTTGTCATTCTTCGCTTTGCTCCTGTCACGGGAAGCTTAGCTGCACAAACCAGAAAATCCCCTCTTTCTACCGTTACCAAGGAAACTATTTACCGAGACGCCCCCCATCCCCCCATCCCGACCCACGGTATTCATTCTTGGTTTTCCCGAATCAAGAAAAGTACTCACGTTTCGGCTTCTACTCAGTCTATTACAAGCACAATGTGTTATCTTTCCTGAAATGCCAGATGAACCGCGGGCCTGTGAGGACTTACCACAAACTGACGTTTTCTTTTTGTGTTCCCTGTCCAACTCTCAATTGATTGTAATTGCTGATGTCTCGGATGTGTTTTAGCAGAGCGGCTTCTGAAGGCTGTCATGGTTTTGAAAAGGTTTAAAGGATTATTGTGGAAAAGAAGCATGAGCTCTAAATGACTGCATTTATTATTTCACCAACAATGAAGCCGTATAATAGTAGCGAATCAACGTTTATGAGTACAAGCGACTTGTGAATCTATCTGGGTCAGTGCTCAAATCAAGGAAAACGGGTCAAGAGACATTATAGAGACACACTATATTTCTTTGTGCCATCGTCCGTCATCAGAACGGCGATAACAATAAGAACTGAAAAAATACATACTAAACACAGAATTAAAGTGTAAAAATGACAGAATGATTTTTCTGGGAAATCTAATCTCGTCTCAATAGGTCTGTAATTGTGGATACTGCATGTTTCATAATGCATCTCATTGATTTTTGTTAAATACCATAACTAAAGCTTCTGTTCAGATTGTGCTGCGTTCATTCCGGATCTATGGGTATTTCCGGGTAAACTAACAATTAGTGCTACAATAACTGCTAGAATTCATCTGATGTAAAAAGAAATTAAAAACAACAAAGGGGAGTCTGATCTCAGAAATCACTCAGAATGACTTTTGTAGCAAAGAAAACTTGGCATGAAATGGAAATTGTGATGGTCTGTTGTTCTTCCCTGAAAGAAACAGCTTCTCGAACAAGAAAAAATGTAGGGCGGGACTTGATTTTGTCCATAGGGAATTGATTGGAAGGTTGCGGTATGCTATTGGTGGATCTCATGTGAGTGACAGGTTGCCCCGCCCTCACACCAGTAAACGCATCATCAGAGAAGAGAAAGTTACTTTAATTAAAGAATATGAGGAACGTGAATTACAAAAAACGATTACACTTGTCGGCTTGTTTGTAACACTGTGCTACAACTAACCCCGCTGTGTAAAACATATTTTAAGCCTTGCTGACATGTTTCAAAACGGTGCCATGTTTTAGCAAACAAGACAGTGATTAATGCAACATAAAGTTAGATTTGGAAACGTTCACACCCAACTCAGAAACCGAAAATGAAAAACTGAAAAATTAGCTTGCATGCTGTCAGTATCTTCACGAAATATTATCAAAACTTTCCACGAAATTCGCGGGAGACCGTCTTCTGGCAGCGGAAACATGACCTGCTTGATCCTGACTAACTATGTAAAAGGTCCGTGTTACATTGATTTAACTCTGCGTTAAGGCCCGTACACCCCGGGACGAATATCAACGCGCGTTATTCCCTAACGTTTTTTGTGTTCACATCCAAGCGATATTCGCTGACAATGAGCCGAGTGAACATGCAAATTCATTCTCTAACATTAGATGGCGCCAATTTGCTCTGCAATACCACTCCATAACAGTTCTCTTTTATCAAGATGTTTGTAGTCGCGTTTGTCATATAGTTCTTTATTTTCTAGCGCCAACGAGACCAGCAGCTCTACATTGGTCTTGTCTCGCATCTTCCTCGTCTTATTTCTTCCTGGCTGTATAGATCATAGATATCTATATAAAGGCTAGATCTATGTCTCACGGCGGAGTGTTTATCGTCATCACCGGCGGCCATCTTGTCACAGACAGGCTTTCTGGCGGGCTCTGTGGTATTTGATGTAAGAAATACTCTTATCTCGTTGAAATCTTGACGGATTTACAAACGGTTTGGTTTCTTACAAACGTTATCAACGTGGCTATAATTCTGGATTATTATTTATTTATACACTTATTATTCATAAGTATGCAGTATCATAACTACATCTCTGCCGTTGATAACAAACCAGACCGTTTGAAAATCGGTAGAAAATTGAGCAAGTTACGGTGATTTAAAAAGCACATGCGCCATTAAAACAATGTTAGCAGTGAGCGAGCTGCCTGTGCAACACATTCTCATCCCAAAAAGTCATATAACTGACGTTTTGGGACGTCTTTTGACCATACGTCAATATTCGCCTTTTTAGGGCCCCCTTAAACGTCGGTAGATGGCGATCCCGGGCCGTCATACAACTGACGCTTTACCTTTAACGTCAGTTAGGTGACGGGTTAGGTTTAGGTATGGGGTAGAGTTAGGATCCCATAACCTCATCTACTGACGTTTAAGGGGGCCCTAAAAAGGCGAATATTGACGTATGGTCAAAAGACGTCCCAAAACGCCAGTTATGTGACTTTTTGGGGTGAGACTGCGCTGGCCTGTGACAAGATGGCCGCCAGGTGCTGACGTCGACCTCCATTGGCCAGCAGTGCGGACGAGATATCTAGCCTTTATAGTTATCTATGGTGTAGACGGCGACGCTACTTGGTGTATATCTTCTTCTCCGGTACGTATATGTGCTCGGCAAGACCGTTTTGTGCTTGAGCGCCCCCAAGTTGTGTTTTACTACAACTTCAGAAGCTCCAAACACGTGAGCAAAAGTGGCAATCTCATTGGTCGGATAGTTTTTGTATAGTGTCGGTGTGCTCACTCACATTGGCGCCCTTTGTTTAGTCACGAGGCGTCAAATGTCGGTGATTATTGCGCGTGAAATTCATCCCAGTGTGAACAGGCCTTTAGGTTGTGCCCTGCGCTCCCCTATGTATATAAAGATTACTCTAAAGGTTAATTCATGATGACACATATCTTTTAAATAGGCATGAAGTGAGAGATCTACACCAAATGAATAAAGTGTGCCCACATTTGTCTATGCTCTGCTCTGCTGTCCATAAATAATGTTTTAAATGTGTGCATTCACTCTAGCACCCGCTCGCCTGTGTGTTTGTGTGCAATCTTGCATGAGCCAATATGAGCTGATGTGTATGTGTGACTGTAAGCATCCATGTGCTCACTGTGTGTGTGTGTGTTTTATAAACGAATGTGAGGTCAGTGTTATGCACCGAAACTAGACAAGGACACAGGAATCCCATGATCCCCTGCAGGGCCCCTGTCACGCTTGACATCTGCCTCTCTGCTAATGCCTGCAATCGACTGAGCAACCTCCAAACAGCATCTAAGCAACATCTGAACAATGTCCCAGCTGATGGTCTGCGCTCACCTCTTCACTTA
>NW_024121999.1:2417095-2502095 GCF_016745375.1 Pimephales promelas
GTTTGTTTTCATCATAAAGTAGATGCTTTTTAAAGTCTCATAGTAGTATAAAACAGAAATACACTTCCTTTAGAAACAGACCTTCGGAAGCAGCTTGATTTAATAACATAGTAAACGTATCATTATTAATTAGTTTTCCATTCCACATTATTTTATATGAATACAATTTTGCTTCATTCAACTACCTGAAGACCTCAATAAACTGAAGGCTGTTTTAAACGGCACAAGACCTTCAGTAGGAAATACCATCAACACAATCAAAATTCTTGCTTAAAAATAATGAAACTGCAGGATCACCAACAATAAACCTTAAACGTTTTAGGTCACATTAGATTAAACAGACTGAGAAGTACATGAACCACAAGAAAAAAGTGTGTGTAAACGAGGAGATTTTGAACGCAACGTTAAAAAATCCTTTGTTTTCCATTAGATCCTCTTCACAGACCCCATAATGTTTCCAGTCACGATACATCATACCTTTATAAAGTTCACCAATGCTCTTCTTCAACTTCAAATCAAACAACTCCTCTAAAGTCAGTCAGGATTTGACGATGGCAGCTCTACAACCTAAGAAGACTAACGACTAAAAATCGCTCAATAAATCTACCTGCGACGTTAATGTCTTTTCTCGCAGAAGATACTTCATCACTGCACTGTAACAGTCTCCCATATGCACTCTGAGCCGCTATAATTGTGAAATTAGCTGTGTGATAATGCCTCGGGTGCACCAGAAGCATGTCGTGGGTTCTGTCGGGAGTGTATTACTCCCACGGTGCTCTCGGCTATGTGGAAGTTTGAAGGTGAAAATTTTATTTCAGATTGCATTGAATCCTAATGACAAGTGGATTCCAGGGGGGGGGGGGAGTTTAGGAGAACTTATTACAAAAAATACATGCACTGAAAATTATCTTCGCATGCATTAATACACTATTTTATTATTAAAACCCACTGCTTTGTAGCCTGGTAATACCAGACTTTGCTACTTCACTTTGCTTCGTAACTACAGGAGTGAAATTAAATTAGCTGAAATGAAATTCGTACCCTAGAATTTCAATGAAATTAAATGAAATTCGTACCCTAACTACAGGAGCGAAATGAAATTAGCGGAAGTAGGAAGTCTGACATAGGCTTAGAGCAAAGATTTTACATCGGACTCCAAAGTTGCAATTAAATAGTACCACAATTGTTTATCAAAATTTTATTCATTTATTTGAGCAAAAACATTTAAAATGAGTTTTCTATTTGAATATTGTTTTAAAATGTCATTTATTCCTGAATTTTCAGCATCATTACTCCATGATCCTTCAGAAATCACCCTAATTTGATGATTTGCTGCTAAATAAACATTATTTATTATTAATTTTGCTTTGTCAGATTATTATCAATGTTGAAAATGGTTGTGCTGCTTATGATTTTGCTGAAACCGCAATACCTTTGTTTCAGGATTCTTTAATGAATAGCAAGTGTGCATATTTATATGAAATAGAAATCTTTGGTACAAATTCAAATGTCATGTTACTGTCCTGTTTGATCAGTTGAATGTGCCATTGCCGAATGAAAGCATTCATTTTTACTGACTCAGAATGGTATATGTTAATGGCATTGAATTTTTAAAAAATATTTTTTTGGTATATTTAAAAAATATATATATTTTAAAATTTGTTCATGGGACAAATTTTATGTTTTAAGGACGGTTATGGCTAAAAACAATTTGTGTCCAGGGCCATTTCAAGCATTTATTTGGCCATCTTTTTGCAGAATATGTATCAGACGTCAAGGTAAACTACAACAAAACAATGACCCGACTTCCAGAAAGACAGAAAAACACAGTTTTACACCTGATCTGTGCCGTCAACGAACATCACAGACTCTGTTTTCTCCTAACTGCCCCAGCAGAAGTGTGTGTGGGGAGACATCTAGACATTATTTTAGGGCTGTCTTGAGTTATGTCACAGGTTGTCCAAGAGTGAGGAGTTGGCATGTTTGCAGTAGAAGGATTAGTACTATCAAGACAAGTGCAGGACCTACACACACAAACGCATGAGACACACACGAGACCGCGGCTGTACATGACACACCGCAGCATTATGTCACGCCGGTGCTGCGGATGAGATGGATAGAATCATTTATCTGCCAAATGAGAAGAGGGAGACGGGAGAGAGAGGCCAGAGAAAAGACAGATGTCAGATGTGTGTGTGTAAAAGAGAAAATAAAATATAGAGTGCAGCAGCCGTTCGGTGACACTGAGGTACATTTTCTATCAGTTATGGAGAAGCGGTGCTCGTCTACTTTGCATGATGTGTTTGGAGTCCGTCAGATCAGATCTGAGCACTGAAAGCCGATGAACACTGACTACACACACTATTCTGAAGAGGGCTGGATCATGTCTGCTCTGTCAGGGGCCTCCAAAACCACATGTCTGGGTCTGATCCCATACAAATGCAGCTAACCTTAGTTACATTTTTTTTACATTTAACCTTTTAAATATAATTTTAAATTTTAATTTTAAAAGCTTGTTTTCTACCCAAATCAGTTTCATCAGTAGACTCATTTATATCTCCATTTACTTGTATTATTTTGAATGCACTTCTGTTCATTCAACCCAGTTGTGGCATTTCATCTTTCTGACATCATATTTAAGAAAAACGGCATATATTTTGATATATTTTTGACCATGTGGTTCATGGGGAAAAAAAACACATTATATATGGTCAATGTTTTATATTAAAACATAAATATGAATTTTCTGTTATAAATTTGAAAGTGGGAAATATTATTGTTATATTATCACTGATCATCATGTTTTTACAGAAAATATGATTTTTCTGTTTAGAATATGAAAATCCCTGATGGAAAAATGTTTCTCGGAGGAATGTAAACCTTTTTGTCAGTGAACGCAAAGCTTATCGGGAGAATGCAAAAGCATTGACATTTTCTTTCTCCCATACCCGCCATCACCGTATGCCTTTAACCCATTTAGGCCTAAAACTTCTGCTAAAAAAGGTTTTTTTATGCCTAAATACTTTTCTGAAAACCCTCTCCCAAAACCTTAGGGTTTCCAGAAATATTTGTCAAAATATGTCAAAGCCTAGTAAAATCTTAATTTCTCAGGCTCTATAGCAGATAAAACATGGAATAAAAAGCCGACACTGCTCAAAATGATGCAAATGCATTTGCCGGGCTTAAAGGTGACTATGCACAGATGCGCGATCCGGTCTTAAAGGTAAACACACACCGATGTGTGATCCGCTTTTAATGGGTTAAGGGCTCTGTATGAAATTGGGAAAATATTATCGTTAAATAATCAGCAGTAACTCTTCAAATAAAAAGATAAAGTAGGCTAAAAAAAAAAACTAAAATAAAGCAAAAATTACACCATTACCTGAAAATGACCCACTTTACCCAGAATGCTGCACTCAGCTGTGTTTCTAATGGACAAGTGTAGTGGATCTCCATTAACAGACCGCATTATAAACCACACACACACACACACATTGTGTTCTAGCCAACAGTCAGCGCTGAAGGATTAGTTTCCTCTCCAAGCGCTGAATGATTTGTCGAAGCACAAATAAAACTCCTTTTTTATGGTAACAGAAACAATTTAGCAACCCAACAATCTTTGAGGCAATTGCAGGTTAAATCTGTTGGGGTGTGTTTTTGAAGAGTGTGTTTAAATCGTAGCAAAGCGCACAACAATCTGGCTTCCTCACTGTTACCGGGTTCATGTATGTTCCATACAAATGACGTTTTGCTACACCGGCCCACTGGCGAGTACCCTTGTTTTATGAACTTACCAAAGCCAGCTTTTACTCACAGTTTTTTTGTAATTTTGGACTTTGTAGGCATTATCCAGAGAATCTTCGAGAAAGACATCATTCATGCAGTTGAGTTCCTCTCGTCCTCTGAGATGTGAAAGGAATAGGGTGTCCGTGTCTTGCATGGGTTTCTGGA
The DNA here is from genome assembly GCF_016745375.1 of Pimephales promelas. The sequence goes on from NW_024121999.1 coordinate 2,421,047, forward strand.
CCGAGCAGAACAGATTTGGCAGCACATTCAGATCCATCACCCCCTGACAAGTTAAATCCAATTTTCAGCCTCTCCATGTCCGTCGCTATTGCTTTCTGTGAAGTTGGACAGATAAACGCTGAGAGGTTCGCTACTCACCGGAGAGGTTGTAGTGTCAGCAACGGGGTAAAGTAGTTACTGGACTTCTGGGCCACAGTTATAGATCTGGAAAAGAGGTTTGAGTGATTGTAAAGGCCCTTTAAAGGGGTCATGAAATGGACTTGTACACAATGGAAAATGGACACAAGGGTTACTCTACAATAGTGTTGCAAAATACTCGAGCACAGTAAATCGAAGATCTTTTTGGCTACTTTGTAGTTCACTGTGTATCAAAGATATCTAAGCAGTGTTTACTCTCTACTTGGCTACAAAATAAACATCTCTCCTCACAAATCAACTGCTTCTTGTTTTTCACTGGCACGTCTCTAAGGTGTCGAGGACTAGTGCATCTCTGAGCCTACATTCAGTGTAAAATACTTGAGGAGGCCTACTGTTAAAATCAGATACTTTTACTCATCGCATCTATCCATCTGTCTGTCCGTCCCTCTATCTATCCATCCATCCATTTATCCATCCATCCAGCATTCTATCCATCCATATATCCATCCATCCGTCTGTCTTTCCATCCATCCATCCATCCATCCATCCATCCATCCGTCTTTCCATCCAACCATCCATCCATCCGGCATTACATCCATCCATCCGTCTTTCCATCCATCCATCCATCCATCCATCCATCCATCCATCCATCCATCCATCCATCCATCCATATATCCATCCATCCATACGGCATTCCATCCATCCATCCATCCATCCATCCATCCATCCATCCATCCATCTGTCCGTCTTTCCATCCATCCGTCCATGTATCCATCCATCCGTCCATCTGTTTTTCCATCCATCCATCCGTCCGTCTGTCTGTCCGTCTTTCCATCCATCCATCCGTCTGTCTTTCCATCCATCCATCCATCCATCCATCCATCCATCCATCCATCCATCCATCCATCCATCCATCCATCCATCCATCCAACCATCCATCCATCCATCCATCCATCTTTCCATCCAACCATCCATCCGGCATTACATCCATCCATTCGTCTTTCCATCCATCCATCCATCCGTCCATCTGTCTTTCCATCCATTCCTCCATCCATCCATCCATCCATCCATCCATCTTTCCATCCAACCATCCATCCGGCATTACATCCATCCATCCGTCTTTCCATCCATCCATCCATCCGTCCATCTGTCTTTCCATCCATTCCTCCATCCATCCATATATCCATCCATCCATCCATCCATCCATCCATATATCCATCCATCCATACGGCATTCCATCCATCCATGCATCCATCCATCCATCTGTCCGTCTTTCCATCCATCCGTCCATGTATCCATCCATCCGTCCATCTGTCTTTCCATCCATCCATCCGTCCGTCTGTCTGTCCGTCTTTCCATCCATCCATCCGTCTGTCTTTCCATCCATCCATCCATCCATCCAACCATCCATCCATCCATCCATCCATCCATCTTTCCATCCAACCATCCATCCGGCATTACATCCATCCATCCGTCTTTCCATCCATCCATCCATCCATCCGTCCATCTGTCTTTCCATCCATATATCCATCCATCCATCCATCCATCCATCTGGCTTTCCATCCATCCATCCATATATCCATCCATCCATATATCCATCCATCCATCTGTCTTTCCATCCATCCATCCGTCCGTCTGTCTGTCTTTCCATCCATCCATCTGTCCGTCTTTCCATCCATCCATCCATCCATCTGGCTTTCCATCCATCCATCCATATATCCATCCATCCATCCATATATCCATCCATCCATCCATCCATCTGTCTTTCCATCCATCCATCTGTCCGTCTGTCTGTCTTTCCATCCATCCATCCATCCATCCATCCATCCATCCATCCATCCATCCAACCATCCATCCAACCATCCATCCAGCATTACATCCATCCATCCGTCTTTCCATTCATCCATCCAACCATCCATCCAACCATCCATCCAGCATTACATCCATCCATCCGTCTTTCCATCCATCCATCTAACCATCCATCCAACCATCCATCCAGCATTACATCCATCCATCCGTCTTTCCATCCATCCATCCAACCATCCATCTGTCCGTCTTTCCATCCGTCCATCTGTCTTTCCATCCATCCATCCATATATCCATCCATCTATCTATCTGTCTATCTTGCTATCTAACTATCTATCCATCCATCTATCCGTCCCTCTGTCTCTTTAGCTGCCAGTTATTGTGCAGTTAACAAATAACCTCATTAGATATTATCAATTGTGTTCCATTAGTGAGCTTCCAAACCCATCAGAATCATTCAGAGCAAAAATATCACTTCAACTTGCTATTCTGCATCCATGAAAAGCAAAGTTTAACAACACTGGCGTTGCATCCGTCTACGTGCATTTCTCCGACAATGCAGACAAAAGCGTAATTCATGAGTCAGGCCTTCAAACGTCTGTTGCTTTGAAAGGAGATACGCAAACACACTCCCTGAAGACGTGACCGTGGAGAGTGTGTGTTCTCTTTCACTCTTCATGGCTGAGCAAATAATTAACGAGAAACAGGATGAGTTTTGCTTTTCCTGACGAACACATTCAAGTCCTCCCCTCCAAACACGACCTAGATTTGAAGAGCTCATCTGGACAATTTGCATGCAAATGACGTGTTGATATTTCTCACTTACAGTTTCTCTGCATTTGCAAGTCTGTATTAAAAATCTCAGTGTGGAGCGAACAATTACGTGAGGCGAGGCAGGAATGATTATTCTGAGATGCTGTGAAACGGCGTTGTTATTATGTGTGTACATAGACCTTTTCTCTTTCCTGATGAGGATTCACATAATGCCTGATTGGAAGAGTTGGGAGGCTTAGATGCTGTGACTTCATTAATAACTAGTTTTACTGGGCTGAACCATTCACTATGGAATCCGGCCTGTTTTCATTAAGTAGCCTAACCACAACTAACTAATAAATCCTCATTTAACTGCAACATGGTAATTGTGCCTTGTTAGCAGATAGTGCATTAATCCTAATTTAGGCTACCTATAAATTATAACTATACAACTGCGCTTACAACTGACCTTTACACTTCATTGTTAAAGATGTTGCTTATATTTGAATATTTAATCAGATATAAAAATAGACCACCGGTCACATTAGCAATTAAACTGATACTTGAGCTAATCAGCCAAGCCGAAACAACTGGGAAAGCTCAATTAATTGAACTTGGGAAATTCTAATCATAGTTTCATTCTAGTGAGGTAAACTGCCACATTAATTTGGCTTTATTTTCATTAGCTTGCCAGATAGCGCAGCGGAAACAGTAGCCTTTCCATTTCACTTAGCTTTTCATTAAATCAACAAATTAAAATGGCATGGTGATGATCAGTCAAGCTGTTGGTTTAGCTACAAAGCTGGTTAAATGGAACTTTAATGTGGTCTTTTAAACAAGCGAAACCATTGCAGCACTTATTTGTACGGAAGCGTATTGCATTCATGTGAAGAAAAAAAATCTACTCCGTTTTTCCGAATTATCGAGTTAATGATCTCAGAATTATGAGATAAGTTTTTCTGAACTAATGACTTGATTATCTAAAAAAATAAGAGTAACTCATTAATTCATAAAAACAGAGTGAATTTTTTTCAAGAAAAATATATAACTCATAATTCTGAGATAATTGACTTGTTATTTCAGAAAAACAGAGCAAAACTTTTTTTCCATGAAAAATGATCTCGTAATTCTGAGATAATTAACTCGTTAATTCAGAAAAACAGAGCAAAAACGTTTTTTCCATGAAAAATTATAATTAACTCGTTAATTCAGAAAAACAGGGCAAAAACTTTTTTCCAAACAGAGCGAAAACTTTTTTCCATGAAAAATTCTCGTAATTCTGAGATAATTAACTCGTTAATTCAGAAAAACAGAGCAAAAACTTTTTTCCATGAAAAATTATAATTAACTCGTTAATTCAGAAAAACAGGGCAAAAACTTTTTTCCAAACAGAGCGAAAACTTTTTTCCATAAAAAAATGTCATAATTCTGAGATAATTAACTCGTTAATTCAGAAAAAAACAGAGCAAATTTTTTTTCCCATGAAACATTATCTTGTAATTCTGAGATAATTAACTCATTAATTCAGCAAAACAGAGCGAAAACATTTTTTTCCATGTAAAATTATCTCAGATAACTAACTTGTTAATTCAGAAAAACAGAGTAGATTTTGTTTCCTCAAGTGAATGCAATACGCTTCCGTAGATTTGCTCACAACTAATGCAGAATTCATCAAGCTATCCATCTCACAGTCCCTCAATCCCCAAAAGCATTCGATAACAAATCTAGCCAAGCCAAAGAAAAAAAGACACAAGAAAAGCACTCATTTATTTGAGGCGCAGTGCATTCGCCAAAAAGCCACAGAGCAGCAGATAGCGTCGACAGCTACACAAAAACATTTGAGCGCCTTTTAAAGGCAGAAGTGTGGATCTGTTATACTGGTGACAGCTTAACCGTCAGGCATCCATCACATCTGTGGAAGTGGCTCTCCTATTTGCAAGCACCAGCTGACGCACAAAGACAACAATCTGTTTAGTGCGGATCTCGCGGGTCGCCGCTGTGCTCTTGCGGTGGAGTAATGAGGAAGAGTATGCGTGTGGCGGTCCTCGCTCTGTCATAGTGACAGTGGTGGATGAAGTACACAAATTGAGCACTTAAAGTATGATACTAGAGCTATGCGATTAATCGTATTCTGATTTCGATTTTTTTCCACATTCAACACTTTCCTTCCTTCACAGTGCTTTCATTCCTCCCTAAGCCAAACTTAAGGGGGTGGTAAAGTATGATTTCAATTTTCTAACTTTAGTTAGTGTGTAATGTTGCTGTTTGAGCATAAACAACATCTGCAAAGTTACAACACTCAAAGTTCAAAGCAAAGGGAGATATTTGCTTTTAAAGAAATTGCTTTTTAAGGACTGACTGGAGACTACACGACATTCCTCACGAGTTAGTGACATCACGAACTCTAAAATTTACATAAACCCCGCCCCGGGAACATGATTTAATAGAATATCATGACAGAATATGCTAATCAATGACTAGACGATAACTACACATAAGCTTATAAATTCATCAACTAACCATTCAGAAACGTCCTGTTGCTTCACCTCTTGAGTCTCTCCACTCCAGTTTGAAAGGCTAAAAGATTTTGAAATGTTCAGTGCATGTGCGTGCGTGAGGTAAAAGGACACGAGCTCTTGAAGCTCCGCCCCCTGTGGCGGGAGCAGCAGCTCATTTGCATTTAAAGGGACAGACACAAAACAGTGCGTTTGTGCTAACCCCCAAAGAGTGACAATTTAGAATATGACAGGAAGACTTAAATTAAAACTCCCAGTTTGTTTTCATCATAAAGTAGAGATGCTTAGTATTTCTATCATTATTAATTAGTTTTTCATTCCTCATTATTTTATATGAATAAAATTTTGCTTCATTCAACTACCTGAAGATCTCAATAAACTGAAGGCCGTTTTAAACAGCACAAGACCTTCAGTAGGAAATACCATCAACACAATCAAAATTCTTGCTTAAAAATAATGAAATTGCAGGATCGTCAACAAACGTTTTAGGTCACATTAGATTAAACAGACTGAGAAGTACATGAACCACAAGTAAAAAGTGTGTGTAAACGAGGAGATTTTGAACGCAATGTTAAAAAATCCTTTGTTTTCCATTAGATCCTCTTCACAGACCCCATAATGTTTCCAGTCACGATACATAAAGTTCACCACAGCTCTTCAGAGAATCCGGCAACAGAAGTTGTGTTGCATGCTCAGTTAGGAAAGGCCTGATCTTCCTGATGTTGTACTGTGCCTTTAAATAAACATTTCTTAGTGTGAAGAACATTTAAAAAAAATCGAAACGTTCTTTGCAATAGAAATGTTACGTGGATGTTAAAGGATCTTCATATGACCATAAATACCAATAAAGAACCTTTATTTTTAAGAGTGTAGCCTAAATGAAGTGCCATAATCCTTGGTATTGTTAGACAGGAGACATCATTCACAGTCATCGGGCCCTTCCTCCACTGACTGATGAAGGATAACGACCTCTTCCTCTTCGCCCATTTTTAGAACTCCATTTGAGGGTTATTCTTTAATCAGTCAGATATACCGTCTGGAGCTGCGCGGGAAAACAGCAGCCCTGTCAGAAACGAGACCTCATCTGGATTCCCCTGCCCTCAATTTCATGTGTGACGCAGGGTCACGTATGAAAAAACCAGAATGCCTTGTTCCGCAAACTGGTTTGACAACCAATACAACAGGTTGGGCTTGGAAATACTTCCCATAGAAGGGATAAACAAAAGCAGAACAAAAGATTAATTCAATTTCACCCCACAATCAAAAGGAAAAATATGGTGCATGTAGAAAATTAAACCTTTTCTTCATAATTAAGCATATTTCAGATACACAGTTGCATTATATTATAGTAAAAAGTACTAAAGAAAAAATAACTATAGGGCTGTCAAACATCCAAAATAAAAGTTTGTGGGTGCACTGTGTATAATTATTTATATATATATATATATACACACACACACACACACACACACAAAAAGCATGTATAAATTTAAGAAATATGTTCATGTATATCCTGTATATAGATTTATATAATTTATATTATATATAAATCTAAATATTTTATATATAAATAATATTTTTTTCTTAAATATACATGCATGTGTGTGTATTTATATATATAAAATAATTATACACAGTGCCCCCACATATATTATGTAAACACAAACTTTTATTTTGGATGCGATTAATCGTTTGACAGCACTAAAAATAACTAATACCAAGAAGTGGCAATCAAAGATTATTTAGGCCTAAATTAAAAAGGTTATTTTATATTTTAAGATTTATTAATTCGAATTTCATTTGAATATAATATGTCCAGCCATTTGCATTGCAGTTTTAACAAACTAATTTAATGTGATGCATATTTTTTTTCAGTCATACATAATGTCAGAGGGAATAAAGAACTGGATCTAAACACATTCGGTGAAAGTTTAATGTTAACAAACTCAAAATACACTTCTCAAGCTAACTAAGAGAACAACCAAACATCCATCGACGAGATCACACAAAGAACAGAAGAAACACAAGACTTAAATAGACACACGAAACCAATGAATGAAAACAATCCACAGGTGAAACCGATAATAGGACTAATAAACTGACTGTGTTAATAACAAGGCTTATATATTTATCACCAATAAATCCTATTTTTTTTATCAATCTCATATTGCTTGTTCCAGCCAAAAAACATTCATCATCCTAAACATATGCTTAACTATGTCATAAATATATATATATAATTTTTTAAATCTTTCTTTTAATATGACCCAGGCAATGTTCTTAGCTGGTTTGCCGTGCAGTTTGGACAAAGACTGTGCACTTTATTAACTAAGGTCAAGGCAAAGGGATTAAATAAATAAATAAACTCTGACTCAATCTGTTCTTGACCTAATTGAGGCACTGCTTAGAAATCGTTGGTCATTAACTTCCTGCCCTCAGTGTCTTGCTAATGGAATTGTCTCATGGATCTGACAGTGGATCTCAGAGCTTCGGAGAGTATGAGAGTTAAGCTGTGTTATGGAGATATGCCTCCTCCGCTAAAATCAATCTGAATGTGGAGTATCAGTATAGTATTTCATTTCTCCATCTGACCCCACTGAAAATCTGAAGAGGGAAATCCCTGTATCTGATGATGTAATTCCAAGAGCTAATTTCTTGTTTTACACCACAATTCTGAATGCATATTGTAAGATTTTTCCTAGAACTTTTTTAAAAGCATTTTTTTTTTCAAAAGGTGATTTTTTTTCTTAGATATTTTAGGTGTTAAGAGTCAAAAATTGAGGACTATGCAAAAAACAAAAAACAAAAAAAAACATGTAAAGAGCAATTCATTAAACAGAACTAACCATTTAATAATGCAAAGATATTAGGTTTTAAAGGGAAGGATAAAACAGTAGTTAGTCTACATTGTTTGCTATTCTGTTTTTATAAGATGTCACAGTCTTTAACCGGTTATCATGCAACATGGCATGAAATAATGGCAAATTACAGCAAAAGAAATATACAGCAGCATGTGTTTAACCCTCAGGTGCTCTTCGGTCATTTCTGACCGAAAAATGTTCTGTTTTGAAATTTTAAAAATCACAGCTTCATCGGAATGTTACGAAACTTGGTGACTTTTATGGCATTGGGTATGTGAACACACACACAAAAAAATGAGGTCATGATCCGAGCAGGCTAAGTGGTCGTAAAAAAAATAGTCACACTTGTGCTCTTCGGTCAAAAATGACCGACCATAGGAAATGAATGGGAAATTGACAAAAACACAAAAACTTTGAGAATTTTTTGTGTGTACAATCTACAAATCGGCCACGATGCGGAAAAAAAAAGCTCAGCATTGAAGGGGTGATACTCTAAACCATCAAGAGTGCAAAACAAAACAAGAGTACAAAACCTTACCCGTATCATACCTCAATAGCTGCAAAAGTGTTTTACAATACAACCTGAACAAAATAAGTAGGCTACATTGTACTTATTTTTCGATGCAAGTACATAGTACTTAAAGCCACTTAATATAAAGTGGGACCAAAGTTTTTTCCTTTGCGTTTGGAAAGATTTCACATACAGAAGACAATGTTGACCAAATGGTCGCCGTACACACAGATCCACGAAAACTGTTAAAAACGCTGTTTTATGCAGCCAGGCCAGTAGTTAGTGATGTCACTTTGTAAAGAAACACTACACATCTCCATTGACTCTGTCTTTGAAGAGACGTTGGAACCAGTCCAACACAGACAGTGTAAAATTTACACACTGCATTAGGGGTGAAGAGTGGATTTCCATTGTGTATGAAATGTTCTATATAAATAAACTTGCCTCGCCACACCTATAGACTGAATATGTAATAAACGTCCACCTTTTAAACAGAGACGATAACAGTATCATTTTCAAAAACGTGGACTTTGAAACCCGTTTCAAAAGTTTGTGTTTTCAGGCCCCCAAAATTCCGTCGTTGTGTAAATGAATGGCCACAACGCATAAGAAAGTTTCCGTTTTAAGTTGAAAACAGTGTCATGTAAACGCCAGCTTATACTCACCATCATATTGTTCCAAATGCGTATGCAGGTATTTTTCTGAGAATTTCTGAAAAATCTTAATGCAGCTTCATATGGCACTTTTCCACCTCATGGTACGGTACGGTTCAGTATGGCACGCTTTGGCGCTTTTCCACTGCATGGTACAGTATGGTTCGGCTTGACTCACTTATGGTGCTTTTCCACCTCATGGTACGGTACGGTATGGCTCGCTTCGGCTCGTTTTAAATGGTACCTGGGGCCTCATGTATCAACACTGCGTACGCACAAAAACACGGCGTACGCCAGTTTTCACGTTCACGGCCAGATGTACTAACAGTGAAATTAACGTAAGAATGTGCGTTCCTCCAAGTAAACTTCATGTCTGGCATACGTACATTTGTCGTGATTTTTGTCCGTTGGCGACTCATAGAGGCAATAAAGTGAAGTGGCAAACATTACACTAAGAATTGTTCTATCGCATCACCAGCTGTCAGATATTGCTTATAATTTGTAATTGATAAATTATTTTACATAATTATTATTGTCACACGAGTCTTAAAATATTCTATTAATTATGCAATTAAGTAAGAACATATATAAAGCGTGTGCAAATTGATACAACCCGTCTAGCAATGGCAGCCTTGGCTTTATTAGAGGACATTTTGAATGGACGAATCCAGAGAGAACAAATTTTTAGGGACTACAATGATTTTCTGGCCCACGATGATGACTGGCTTATCAGCCGTTTCAGATTTCCAAGGGCTATTCTCTTGGAGCTCTGCGCTGAGTTGGGTCCGAATTTAGAAAGAGAGACAATGAGGAGCCACGCATTACCGGTTCCTTTACAGGTGCTTACTACACTTGGTTTCCTGGCAACTGGTTCTTTCCAAAGAGAACTGGCAGACCGCTCAGGAATAAGCCAGTCGTGTTTGAGCCATGCAATGCCAGCTGTATGGGACGGGATCATCCGCTTGTCTACCAGGTATATAATGTTCCCATACGATGCAGGTGACCAGCCAAACATTAAAGCGCAATTTGCAGCGATAGCCGGTTTTCCTAATGTAATCGGAGCGATCGACTGCACACATATTGCTATAAGGGCGCCATCTGAAGAAGAATTTGCATATGTGAATCGGAAACATTTTCATTCAATAAATGTGCAGATTATATGTGATGCACAAATGCGCCTTACAAATATTGTGGCAAGGTGGCCTGGGGCAACCCACGATTCATATATCCTTACAAACAGCATGGTTGGGATTGGTTGAGACTCCAAGCTGGCAGGGTGCGCGATGGGTGGCTACTTGGTAAGTTATGCATTTAAATGTATGGTTCTATCTAAAAGTTAAATGTGTGTGTGTGATTATTCAACTGCCCATCAGGAGACAGTGGTTATTAGGGCTGCACGTTTTCAAGTTTTTCATTAACCGTTAACCGAGGCCCTTATCGGTTAATACTCGGTTAACCATGTGCGTGCCGCAACCTCAAGATACAGAGTTAATTTTTAACACCTTTTTAATAACTGGTTGCACCCCATTTGAAACGAAATTAATTTATAGAAATAAAACGCAGTGGTAAGTACAGAGCAGTTAAAGTAGGTGCGTTTCCATCACCCTTCAAAATGAAATTGCCAATTGAAAATAAGCACATTAACTCCGTGTCCGCAAATAATAATCATTGGTAGTTCTACCAGAAAGACTCGGGAGATAAGATACTGTACGATAAAACATTTTATTAACAGCCCAGCAAGCCATATATGCAATAAAGTTCTTTGGCGTAGGCCCCGTCCGTAACTCGCGATCCGAGGGTATGGATTCTGCATATCCTGCCTGAAGATGAAGGCAGGGGCGCAGCCGACCCCCACTTGGAGTTTTGGAAGGGACCGACCTGGTGGTGGTGGTGGGAAGGATGGAGCGAAGACCGTCTTGGTGGAGGTGGGGAGGATGGTGGTAAGTGAAGCGTCAGCATCTGCGAACTCAGACAAGTGCAAGTAAGGGTCTTTTATACTTCACGTATTAGAACGCGATTGGATAGATGAGAAGGTAATAATGACGTGACAATTGAGTCTTCCTGGCAGAACTTCCGCTACGCTTTCATTTCTACCAGAAAGACTCGGGAGATAAGATACTGTACGATAAAACATTTTATTAACAGCCCAGCAAGCCATATATGCAATAAAGTTCTTTGGCGTAGGCCCCGTCCGTAACTCGCGATCCGAGGGTATGGATTCTGCATATCCTGCCTGAAGATGAAGGCAGGGGCGCAGCCGACCCCCAAAAATGAGTGGAAGAATAGTTCCACTGGACGAAGCCCACCCCCAAAGAACATGAAAGAAAAGTATACCCACCAGAAGCATGTTATGTGGTTCCTAAAATAGAAGAAGAAAAAGAGTTAGCAAACAGGTAGTCAACATGGGTATATCTATTTCCATGGATAGTAGAGTTCCATCGATATTGCAGTGGGAACGGAACTCTACGATCTAAAGTCGAGCATGCTTAACTTAATATGAAGATACTTTTCTGCTGCTAAATTTCATGAGACATTTACGCATTTACTCACGCTTAAAATTAATTTATCACTTATTTATTTAAAATATACGAGGCCGCGCTGAGCCACATAAAACGAGGCCACACTGAGCCACATAGAAAGGGCCACGCTGACCCACATAAACAAGGCCATGCTGAGCCACATAGACAGGGCCACGCTGAGCCACATAAACAAGGCCATGCTGAGCCACATAGACAGGGCCACGCTGAGCCGCATAGACAGGGCCACGCTGAGCCGCATAGACAGGGCCACGCTGAGCCGCATAGACAGGGCCACGCTGAGCCACATGGACAGGGCCACGCTGAGCCACATAAACAAGGCCACGCTGAGCCACATAGACAGGGCCACGCTGAGCCACATAGACAAGGCCACGCTGAGCCACATAGACAAGGCCACGCTGAGCCACATAGACAGGGCCACGCTGAGCCGCATAAACAAGGCCACGCTGAGCCGCATAGACAGGGCCACGCTGAGCCGCATAGACAGGGCCACGCTGAGCCGCATAGACAGGGCTACGCTGAGCCGCATAGACAGGGCCACGCTGAGCCACATAAACAAGGCCACGCTGAGCCGCATAGACAGGGCCACGCTGAGCCGCATAGACAGGGCCACGCTGAGCCGCATAAACAAGGCCACGCTGAGCCGCATAGACAGGCCACGCTGAGCCGCATAAACAAGGCCACGCTGAGCCACATAGACAGGGCCACGCTGAGCCGCATAAACAAGGCCACGCTGAGCCGCATAGACAGGGCCACGCTGAGCCGCATAGACAGGGCCACGCTGAGCCGCATAGACAGGGCCACGCTGAGCCGCATAGACAGGGCCACGCTGAGCCGCATAGACAGGGCCACGCTGAGCCGCATAGACAGGGCCACGCTGAGCCACATAAACAAGGCCACGCTGAGCCGCATAGACAGGCCACGCTGAGCCGCATAGACAGGGCCACGCTGAGCCGCATAGACAGGGCCACGCTGAGCCGCATAAACAAGGCCACGCTGAGCCGCATAGACAGGCCACGCTGAGCCACATAGACGAGGCCACGCTGAGCCACATAGACAGGCCACGCTGAGCCACATAGACAGGCCACGCTGAGCCACATAGACAGGCCACACAGAGACGAGGCCGCGCTGAGCCCCACAGAGACGAGGCCGCGCTGAGCCCCACAGAGACGAGGCCGCGCTGAGCCCCACAGAGACGAGGCCGCGCTGAGCCCCACAGAGACGAGGCCGCGCTGAGCCCCACAGAGACGAGGCCGCGCTGAGCCCCACAGAGACGAGGCCGCGCTGAGCCCCACAGAGACGAGGCCGCGCTGAGCCCCACAGAGACGAGGCCGCGCTGAGCCCCACAGAGACGAGGCCGCGCTGAGCCCCACAGAGACGAGGCCGCGCTGAGCCCCACAGAGACGAGGCCGCGCTGAGCCCCACAGAGACGAGGCCGCGCTGAGCCCCACAGAGACGAGGCCGCGCTGAGCCCCACAGAGACAGGGCCACGCTGAGCCGCGCTGAGCCCCACGGAAACGAGGCCGCGCTGAGCCCCACGGAGACGAGGCCGCGCTGAGCCCCACGGAGACGAGGCCGCGCTGAGCCCCACGGAGACGAGGCCGCGCTGAGCCCCACGGAGACGAGGCCGCGCTGAGCCCCACAGAGACGAGGCCACGCAGAACCATACAGAGATAAGGTCATGTTAATCGACGCATAGACTAGGTTCGCTGAGCCGCTAGGCTGCTAGAAGCCAGCCCCCTAAGGACCATATAGCCAGTGATGGCGCAAGGCGAATTATTCGAGCTGAAACTATCACCAGATAGATAAAGCATACACCACCACCAGTAATTGCATAGGAATTTACCTGAATCGTTACTGCAATGCTTGCTGGGCTTCGAGAATGATCTTTAGATCGGGTCTTATATAACTCCGCTGCAGAGGAGGACCATCTGTCCAGGATCTTAATAACTGAAGTGGAACGCCACGATCAGCTGCTGTAGTGGCTGCCCGGATCCTGAAGGATGACCAGTATACTGGGAGGGAGATAGACTGCAGCTATAGAGGACAGGACTGACGAATCCTGAACCAGGTTAAAGATTAGTGCGCTGTTAGTTATGATAGATAGTAATTTGATCGTAGATGAGAAGGGACGGAATTTAATCCCAATTTATAAATTGATAATATGATGCAAAGCCTTTATAGTCATTCTTTGAGGAAGGAATTAGGTGATGAACGAAATTAGAAAAGACCGTGGGGAAAATCTGGAGTATTTAGCACCTGGAATGAGCCATGAATGCTGTAACAGACAGCTATAATCTTATAACGATAGAAGGGACCACTGCAGACAGACGTAATCAAAAGGGGTTGAGTGGATTTTGCTTTCTGACTTGGAGTGTAATGCTGCTGTTTTAAGCATAACCAACATCTGCAAGGTTAAACACTCAAAGTTCAAACAGTGGAAGAATTCATTTGAAAATTGCTTTAAAGAATACAACAGTGCTGGGAGGAGCTAGTAACATTCCTCCTGGGTTAGTTCATCACAGCCTAAGTATAATTGATCCTGCCAGCAGGACATGATATATAGAATATCGAGCCAGAATAACCTAACTGGTGACTAGAGATAACTACGCATGAGCTACATAATCCATCAACGACCATCTGGAATGTTGACTATGTTAACACTTCCTGAGACTCCATCTTATGCGATTCCAGTTGAACAAGTGAAAAAGTTAAAATGTCGGTGATGGTAATCGAAGCTGCACCGAGCTGTTGAAACTCCGATCCCTGTGCTGGAGGCAGCAGCCCTACCACATCCAAATGTGGAGGCGAAACAAGATGCTTACTCACCCTCGAAATGACCAACTACTCAATTATTTTTGAGGCATTCTGGGCAAAACCCAGCATACCCGTGCATATCCTGCGAAAGAAAGGAGGCACAATTATACTTTTTTTTTTTTTTTTTTTTTAATACTAAAACAATGTGATTGTCGAGCATTACCAGAGTTTATTTATTTATTATTATTTAATTAAATATTTTTTCTCAGGTGTACAGCAAATGTCTGCCATGGCTCCCAAGTTGCTCTTTGCAGAAATAACCCCATACATAGCTGGAAGACGCTGGCCACGACAGTTGAGATTCTTGAATAAATGGTGCGTGGACATGAAAATCACGCAGTTGACTAAGACAATGTCACTCGAGTCTCCTTCACTGATAAGTGGTATACTAATATGATTCCTGAGTTGGCAGTTTTTGGCCAAGTATATGTAACTTTGAGCGGCGCCACGCAACTCCTTGTTCCTTTTAGTCTGGGTTTATGTGAAAATGCCCCTCGCATAAATGATTCCTATAATGCATATCAGTAGATTAAGTAGCCGCCAGAAAGTTAAGTTTTACATCAACACATTCCGATGTTATTTATATAATTTGAAGTATAACGTGACTTTATGAATTTAAAGTAGCCTAATAGGTGAAAGTTGTTTGTGAAATTACTATTACGCTAATATGTAAATTACTGCCATCCTAGTCCACTGCAGTATGCATAAAGGCCAATGTTAACGTGCTTTTGGTTTTTAAATACACACGCAACCGAACTCTGGTGAGGAATTAAAGCGAACGTTAAGAAGCGCAATCCTATATGCATAAAGCTCTTAAGCACTCTTAGTCTTAAGCTTATTTGAACACAGTTTTGGTGGGTATTAACAAACAGAGCATGGTATTGAAAAAGCTGATATAATTAAATAACCACATAACTGTGGAATATCAGTAACGCGAAGCTTTGCTTACACTTGCTACGAGCATGCGAGCTATCCGGCCCCTCTGCAGACCGCACATCAGCGTAATAATCAGAACACGCCACGTCATCGTAGACACCAATTTCAGCTCAGCCGTGTAGGAAGCAACGGAGAAATACTTACCGGAATGAAGTTTAATCTTGTAGAGGAGACACATTAACAGTGGCTGCTGGAAGCACCTACCAAAAATACCAAAAACGACTTGAAAGCCTTGGAAGTGAAGTTTGAACTTGAACCAGTGGGAGATCGTCTCGTGATTTGCATAGTTGTTATTTCACGTCGGTGGATCGGTGATCTGCGGGATAAATGGCACCAGTCTAAGGAGCAGAATTTCTCATGAAGGCCTTGGCTGATCAATACTCTCCGAAGACCGCTGTGCCTACGGAGAGATGCGATACTGAACGCGGGAACCTCGACGTGCAGCAGGAGGTAGAGCGGGACATAGTCGGATGTCGATATGTAAACAATATGCGTGTCCTGGACATGTTGGCTGGCGACTGAACGAGAGCATAAGTGAAGCGTCAGCATCTGCGAACTCAGACAAGTGCAAGTAAGGGTCTTTTATACTTCACGTATTAGAACGCGATTGGATAGATGAGAAGGTAATAATGACGTGACAATTGAGTCTTCCTGGCAGAACTTCCGCTACGCTTTCATTTATACAGCTCTCAAATTTAATCAAAAATATCTTCATTTGTGTTCCGAAGATGAACGAAGGTCTTACGGGGTTGGTACAGCATGGGGGTGAGTAATTAATGACTTAATTTTCATTTTTGGGTGAACTAACTAAATTAATTTAATTTGGGGAGGAGACTGGGTGGGGCGTTTTGCTCGTGCATGTGCGCTCAATTTTACGTTAATTGGGATGTACAAAGAGAATATGCGTGGGATCCTTCGTACGCAGAGATTCATACATCTGTTTTTTTTTGTGCGTACGCACATTTACAGCTTTGTTCGTACGCAATATTTTAGTATGAATTCAACGCAAGTCTTTGAACATGAGGCCCCTGGTCTGTTGAGGTTCCAAGCGTACCGTACCGGTACTAAAATGTGAGGTGAAACTCCACATCACTGATTGGTCAGACAGAGTCTATTTGCGACGCGAGAAACCAAACCCACTAGATTTCAATAGTCAGTAACAGCCACCGCTGTAGTGACTGTTTTTAAACGAATCCCACCCACTTTAAAGCGGTACTAACTGCAATGGAAAAGCAACCGAGCTAAAGCAAAGCGAACCGAGTCGTACCGCGCAGTGGAAAAGCGCAAATAGACCCCCCCCCCCCCCAAAAAAAAAAAAAAAAAACACCATAAAAATAACAGCGTATACGTTTAGAACATCATGTAAGTGGGTTCAATTAGACATAATTTTCATTTCTTGGTTTAACTTTCCTGTAAATAATAATAATAATAATAATATAATTAAAAACTGGTTGATAGATCACACCTAAGAAAAAAAAAAACATTTATAAAATTCAAACATTCAGAACATCCCATCTGAGAACATGAACCACTGGGGCATGTTTCATAAGGGATGTATGAGTGAGAGAAGCTATACATTCTGTGTGTGGAAAGCTCTTTTCCATGCCAGGACGTTTACATTTCACCTCTTTTTTATTGCTCAAACAGTTTATGCATAACGAAGATGCAACCATGATTCAATACAATCAAAGCAACGTGAAAATTAAAGGAGAGCTCCAAACGATATTATACCACACAGAAAAGAGATTTAATATGACAGCATGTCAAATAATACTCAGAAGTAAATCAATATTTCAATAAATATATAGTTAAATAAATATTTAGAAACATATTGACACTTTGATATGAACTCTTAAACTTTAGAAAAGTATATTTTTATAATGAATAAATTAATAATAAATAGTGCTAAATAATCATAATATCATTCCCAGACAATTGTATCATTTTCTATAGAGCCAATGAGGCTGCAGCATGCTTAAATTAACATATCTTTCCCTTAGAAATAACTGAAAACTGACTGAAAAAAACAATCAAATAAGAAACTCAGCAATGCTTCTTTTTTTTTTTTTTGTGTATAAAACTGTACAAACAGTCAACATAAAACAATACACACAAGTGTACAACAACACCAACATGAACAAATATTCCTTACATATTTACAAAAGAATTGTTGTCAACTCTGTGACAGGCATTTTGGATTTGCAGAATTCAGTCAGTGACATTTCTACGATAATGCATCATATTTAGTATGCACAATTTTAGGAATATTCAGCTTCATTTAGGAGGGTAAACAATTGCAGTAAACAAGCAATAGTTGAAGCACTTCGGTCTTTTGGTCCAAAAAGAACTTTGTTTGTAAGAATTCAATAAGAGGAATGCACAGTGGCAAAGTGAGGAAATTAATTAACATTACATAAAACCATCATGTTTATATATATATACATATATATATATATATAATTAATGCGTTCACTAATTTCCTTAGATCCAGCACAAAAGATGAAGTGTGCCATTTCTACATCACTAGCATCACCAATCAGATTGTTTCCAAACATTCACCCTGCCTGCGATTGGTTGAAATACAAATAGCCCCGCCCACGGCAGGCTATTTAAAGGGGTCATCGGATGCAAAATTCACTTTTATATGGTGTTTGCACATAAATGTGTCTTTTGCACAACCACCATACAATAAAAAAAATCCATTCACTCCTTTTTTTAATCTTCAAAAAGCCTAAACACTCTCAATAATCAAGCCGTTTGGATTTTCTGAGCAATATGATGTCATATTGCACATGCTCCGCCCACGACCGTTGACGGACTGTCCCATTTTAGCATATTTCTGCCCTCAGCCATTTGTATACGGTCTCCCATGGCAACACTTCACATGTCTTGTGTCGACACGCCCCACGGAAGAAAGGTGGGGTGAGCAGTTACTCATTTTCTTTTAAAGGGACACATTCGAGGTGTTTTTGAGGAGGTAAAAAGTGTGTTGTTTTACACAACCATTGAGGAATTTTTAACCAAAGTGTGTTACAAACTTTACATGAAGACCCTATGAAGAATCATACAAACTTATGGAAAATGAGCATCTGTTGACCCCTTTAAAGTTCTGAAAGTGCCACAAAGCCACAGTGTTCACACTCTTTAGGAAGGCAACCTTTAAATAGATTATAAACAAAGTTTTATAAGTGTGTCTGCACATTAAACCTAGACAAGGAGAAAGTACTTGAGAGAAAATTATGACACACTTCACCTTTGAAGAAAGAGTGTGAGGAAAGCTCAACCTGCTGTTATTTGTTACCATAGACTGTAAAAAAAGATGGACGACTGGTCTCCAGTTCCTTCCATTGAAGAAAAATCAAGCCAAAATATCCCAGAAACGGTCATTGCCGATTTCGTCATTCGAAGCATACGCAGTCGTGATCATAATATAATAATCTGCTCGAGTCTGAAACAAATCTCCGTGTTGGATAAAACCTTGCTTTTAAAGGAGTAGTTCACTTTTAAAAAAAACTTTTGCTGATAATTTACTCACCCCCATGTCATCCAAGATGTCCACGTCTTTCTTTCATCAGTCGAAAAGAAATTAAGGTTTTTAATGAAAACATTCCAGGATTTTTCTCCATATAATGGACTTCAATGGGAACCAAACGGTTCAAGGTCCAAAAGACAGTTTCAGTGCAGCTTCAAAGGGCTTTAAACGATTCCAGACGATGAATAAGGGTCTTATCAAGCGAAACGATCACTCATTAAAAAAAATAATAACAAAGTTTAAGTTTTATAAGCTCAAATGCTCGCCTTGCTCTGTTCTGTGATGCACGTTCGTGACTCTCCTGTTCGAACTCTTTCATCAAAATGAACGAATCTTTTCCCGAGTCAATTCGTTCATTTTGTTCGATGAATGAACCAAATGACACGGAAAAATTAACGCCCATTTTTTTTTTTAAAAATGAGCGATCGTTTCGCTTGATAAGACCCTTATTCATCGTCTGGAATCGTTTAAAGCCCTCTGAACTGTTTGCACTGAAACTGTCTTTTGGACCGTGAACCGTTTGGACCCCATTGAAGTCCATTATATGGAGAAAAATCCTGGAATTTTTTCATCAAAAACCTTAATTTCTTTTCGACTGAAGAAAGAAAGACATGGACATCTTGGATGACATGGGGGTGAGTAAATTATCAGCAAAAGTTTTTTTTTAAAAAGTGAACTACTCCTTTAACAATGCAATAAATTCCTAATAGGTAAAATCAAATCCAAGCGTGCATTTAGTTGTTTTTGAGTAGATTTACTCATAAATAGGGCATAATATGGGATGCAATTGCAGATTCTTGACTTCAAAGTTTAGGTTGCATGAGCTTCCCACACCACCCTGAATTATGCTGTTGCATTAGAGACCATTATAAAGGGATATAGAATCAAATTTACAGTAAATGGATTGAAAACCATGTTGACATCATCCAAAATACTGTTAATAGAACATTCCTGGTTTAACAGAAGAAAACGGTAAAGATACAGCAATGTGTGTAAACGGTTGATTTCACAAGTGTTTTTTTTGTGTATGGGCCCAGCACAAAATATCAAACCATAAGCACTAATGTGCATGGTCTAATAGATAAAAAAGGTCAAAAACAAGCACCATCACGAAAAATCGTAAAATTTACACCAAATAAATAAATGCTTTTTAAATGGTAGCACTTTATTTTGATGGTCCCCTTAAGACAGTGTTAACTACAAGTAATGTTGCACCTACATGTCAACTGACTTACAGTTAGTAGAATGTAAACAGTGGACTATCAAAATGAAGTGAAACCAAATAAATAAATAAATAAATAAATCACTATAATTTGCTAATCTATATCACAGAGAGAGGTCCAAAGTCAGATTCTCACAGAGCAAAACACGTCAAACCGAACGTAACATCATTTTCACTACGTACATATGTACAAAGGCAAATGTCATTTCAAAAGCACTGCTGAAAAAGCTGTAGAAAAGAGCGGCGAGAGATAGAGAGAGATAGAAAGGCATCTTGCAACAATCCACGACACGTCTGTCTGGAGCAGATGGGAAAGAGCGTCGGAGCGTGATTATATTCAGAGTCCCTGGGTGGTTTTGGCCTAGTCTTTAGTCCTGCTCAGTGGACGCCGTCTAATAAGAGGGCACCATGTCTTTGATCACGGGTTCTCTGTTCAAATACGTCGCCCAATAAACCAGGTTGAATGTCCCGAAGAGAACCGGGAACATGATACGGGATATGCGGTCGATTTTACTCACGCTGTTGAAGGTTTTCTTCGCCTCGGCCGGTTTTCCGTCGGCTTTGGTCTTTCCCGGTTCGGCTACGTTCCCCTTGGCGATGGTGGGGAGGACCGTGTCCTTGGTGATGTTGGGGGCGTAGTTTGCCACAGCGACGGCGTAGGCGTTGTTCTTCTTGATGACTGAAGCCTTCTCCTTTTTCTGTGGGAAATTGAGAGTTTGCCATTTTTAAGAAGTCAATATGCTTGTCAGTCCTGTTTGGAGAGCTAATTGTAATTTTGGTTGGATGGTTTGGTTATGAAAGCGAGTAAGAACAATATTTTACGACATCTAACAAAATGACTAAAATTTATTAAAAAAAATGTCTAGTTCAGTCATGAAACTGTAGAGGTTGCAGACTGATAAGTTCTCTAAATGCAATCTGCAAACAATCACTTCATTACAGCATGGTAGAAGCTGATTGGCCTCTGCTGATCACGCAGCCAATGAGATTGCTTGCTCAACATTTAAATTAGGGACATTTAAATCGCGATTAATCGTATCCAAAATAAAAGTTTGTGTTTACATTATATGTATTATGTATAATTAACTTGTATATATAAATACCAACACATGCATGTATATATTTAAGAAAAAATTGTTATTAATATATCAAATATTTATATTTATAAAATAAATAAATTATGTATAAATATATAAAGTATACATGCAAATATTTCTTAAATATATACATGCATGTGGATGCGATTAATTTTGGATGCGATTAATCGCATCCAAAATAAAAGTTTGTGTTTACATAATATATGTGTATGTAGTGTGTATAATTAATTTGTATATATAAATACACACACATGCATGTATATATTTAAGAAGAAATTGTTATTAATATATCAAATATTTATATTTATATGTAATAAATTAATTATGTATATATGAAGAGTTCAGATGCAAAAGCCTCTAAATGCCATTTGAAATTTTCTTCTAAAAGGACCATTTTTATCAAGCTTGTATATTTAAGTTCAGTAATTTCACTTAAATAACAATTAATAGGTAATCTTCATTGCCATTTAAGTGAAATTACTGAACTTAAATATACAAGCTTGATAAAAATGATCATTCTAGAAGAAAATTTCAAATGGCACTTAGAGGCTTTTGCATCTGAACTCTTCAAATATATATAAAGTAAACATGCAAATATTTCTTAAATATATACATGCATGTGTGTGTATTTATATGTACAAATTAATTATACACACTACATACATATTATGTAAACACAAACTTTTATTTTGGATGCGATCAATCGCGATTAATCATTGCCCATCCCTAATTTAAATAGTCTGGTTGATTGTTGTAATCTAGTTCTGCAGATCGCTATCAGAGTCAGTGTTGCCAGATGTACATATTTGTGCGATGATTTTGACCTCTGTATGATGTATCATACATTATGGGAAAAAAATCCCATAATGTACGATAATTTCAGAATTTTGTGACACTTCAATCGGAGGTCATTGTAATCACAGTGCTTCCATATTCATTGATCTAGCTGTGGATCTACGTCATGATTGTGAGGAGAAAGTGAAGGTGAGAGAGCACGGCAGAGAGGGAGAGGGCGAGAGACCTTGCGTGTGTGCCTCATGAAAGCTACATCCCCCGCTCCCCCCATCTCAACCGTTTGCCTCATGTACGATCATTTTCTTCCAAATACGATCATTTTGAGTGTCTGGTACAATACTTGGAAATTTCCAATCTGGCAACACTGACCAGAGTGCCTCTGAACCCCTCCACCTCCCCAGCTCCACCTGCCTAGATCTGCAATGGGACTTATGTGTCCATTCATGCAGCAGCATATTCAATTACATGCTAAAATTAGTCCAAGAGTTGTCATGATTGAACTGAAAAAAAATGAAATAAAGGCACAGCTGTGACTCAACGTCCAATGCCAAATCTATTTGTACAATTTATACAGATAGTTAACTGGCCATTATCCACGCTGGAAGTAATAAATCTGCTCCAGTCTCCAGGACGATTTGAGCCTATATATGTTTGTCAATCCCAAACATTGTGGGAATGCAGACTTTGTGTGTTATACATCATCCACTTGCCGGATAAAACCACACTGATTGTAAAACATGAGTGGTATTATGATGAGGAGTTGATGGGACAACTGGAGGTGTCGAGGATGAGCAGGCTCATGATGAACAACAAGGAGGAAGATTCATGATTCAATAAGTTCTTGTCATAACAGCAGTGGAGAAAATCCGCTGTGCCGGCACCGCTTGAACACAGAAAAATAACAAGATCCCACACACGACAAGCACTCATTAATAACAACTTTCTCTCTCTATCCAAGAGCGAAACATCAAGACACACATGCAATCCACACATATGGGCCTGGATAATATAGTTAAAAATGATATGTGTGTTTGTGTGTAGATAATGCCGCTCAGGGACGTGCAGGGGTGAAAAAAGGGCACTTCTCATAATTTTTTTACAATTTATTTTCCTTTTTTTTAAACAAAAAATTATATATTTAATCATCAGAAACTCAAAATTATATGTTATCTGAACTAAATAAATTATTTAAGTTGATTTGACAAACGAAAAAATGTTGTGATTACTACACTGTAAAAAAATATTGTTGGTTTAACTGAAAAAAGTAAGTAACCTGGGTTGCCTTAAAATGTTAAGTTGATTGAACTGGAAAAAGTGAGTTAATACAATGAAGGAGATTAATTTAATCATCAGAAACTCAAAATAATAAGTTATCTCAACTAAATAAATTATTCAAAAGTTGATTTGACAAAAGAAAATATGTTGTGATAACAAAGCTTGAAAATATTTTTTACAATATTTTTTTTGTAAATCATTACTATTGGACACCCTTCACGCATGTCTGTGAGTTTTGCAAATATTTAACCAATGAAAAGTATTAAAAAGAGCTTGTGACTAAACCTTGTAACTCCACCCGATGGCAATGATATACATAAAACACACACACAGATATATATACACACACAACCTTATATACTACTCTTCAAAATACAATCAATTTATTTTTCTCACCAAGCATGCTGTTTCAAATGAAAACACGTTGTAAATGGCGTTTCATGTTGACTTTAAAGGGAAAGTCCAGCTCTGAGTGACACAAGATGACTCAGCAGTGACTCGCGCAGGTGTTTTGATGGCGAATGCGCCGAGCGTTTAGTCTGTTTCTCCAGCTGGGATCTCGGCACATGCCCGCAGGCCCTGCTCTCATTCCGGGTGTTTCAAAAGGCCACAGACCTCCACCTCCCCCTCACCCCGAGAGCTGATGAATGCGCCCCAGGAAGCAGCGCTGCGGTAATTAAAGAGAGTGACGGGAACTATAGTAATGCATCAGTATAAACGCAGGATGGTTACTAAAAGAGGCCGTTTGCTACTCTGTCAGCTCAAACGCCACTGAAATTCAGATGAAGATCTAAGCGAACAAAGTATGATCACTGGAAATTAGTTTAACTACTTACTACTCCTTAGAAGTCACTTGGAAGTCTTGAATCAAATCAGTGAAGATCTCCGAAAGGTTCTGAGCATCAGGTCAGAGTGTAATACAAGGTTTGGGTAACACTTTATAATAACTACACGCTAATAATCATTAGTTAAGCATGAGTAAACCATTAATTCATCATTCATAAAGCATTAATAGACATTAATAAGCAGTTCATAAATACAGCTATAAATGCTTTCTTCTTGATTTAAAAGCATATCTATAATTTGTTTAATAATTGTATTTTCATCCTTTATTAATGATCAATTTATCATTTCTAAATGAAGAATTGCATTTTTTATTAACCTGTTATTTAAGAGTTGTCCGTGGTTCATACGATTACTTAGAGCGAGTAAGTAAATGATTAATAAACTATTTAAATGTACATGCATACATCTTATTATTCAGACATATGGTAATTTAATGTGTTAATAAATGCTTTATTAACATGTATTAATGCTGTAATTAAGGGTTGATTTGAGTAGTTATAAAGCATTTAGTAGTGGTCAGTTAACTATGTTCGTGAGCTCATCTAAAGTGAGGACTAGTCATGCCTTGTAAAGCATTTTTAAAGGCTGTTAAATATTTCTGTGTTCTGTATCACTGCGTTGTGTTTGTTACATTTTACTGTTTAGAAGATTGACGAGTCTTTAAATCACCTTTATAAATGCTTTACAAAGCATGAATAGTCCTCACTTTAGATTAGCTCACAAAAATAGTTAACTGACCACTACTAAATGCTTTATAACTACCTGTATTTACTACATTTACTTACACTTTCTAAGTGGTCTTATGAATGAATGACAACTCTTAAACAACTGGTTTGTAAATAATGCTATACTTCATTTAGAAATTATTAATTGATCATTAACAAAGTATGAAAATACAATCATTAAACGCATTATAGATATGCTTATAAATCAAGAAAAAACATGTACAGCTGTATTTATAAACTGCATATTAATGTCTATTAATGTTTTATAAATGATGAATTAACTGTTTACTCATGCTTAACTAATGATTAATAGTGTGCAGTTATTATAAAGTGTGGTTTGATGGTATCTAAAATCACCATGTTTAGCTGTGCATGTTAAAGGGGTGATGAACTGAGAAATAAAACTGACGGGTGAGTTGAAACTCATTATAATATGCAAAACTGTTATCCACTCACAGCAGTGGGCGTTTACTTCCATATCTTCAGTGCGAGACGCCCATAAAAAGCGAGCGTTTTTCAGCTAGGCTCAAAACTTGGGTACAAAATAGCCTATTACTTATTCATTTTGATGTTTTTGAACGTCATAAGCGAACGTCATAAGTTGACCTCAGACAACAATATAATAAAATTTAAAAAGCCAGTTCATGACCCCTGTAAAATGAACACTGCCAACGTGAGCATGTGCTGTCAAACAGCCCTCAGTGAAACAAATGAAATGACAATTTAAAATCCAACAGAGCCTTTTTCATGCTTAAATAATTTATTTATATGTTGTTTTAGAAAATGTATTTGGCAGACACGATGCTCACAATGTGTTTTCTGCACCACTAGGAAATTAATCTCACACAAACTATGATAAATAACCCCAAAATCAAAGATTAAAATGTTAATGTGGATGTAGATTGATTTGCATTATGCCAATGTGAATAAGACTTCACCCTTTTTAATGAATTTTCTTTTGCTTTTCGAAGTGAAAACACGACATGGACATTATCCTGACAGGTTATGTAAGATTCACTGTAGTTGCGCCATATCTTTAGATTGATTAGATCTATTTCTGGTGCATCAGACTCCGAAAACCTTTAAACCAAGAAATGTAGGTCTACTTTCTGTGACTGTGACGCTAAAATCTGCATAAACATACCAATTCTACAGGCTGTCATTTCTGATTGGCTGACTGACCTTTAGTGGGAAGAATGTGATTTGTGGAGAAGATTTGAAGGCTCATGCATAAGCAATGATCTGAGTCTGACTAGAGAAGGAAAAGACTCTTATGAAACCGATATTAATCAATCTCAGATAATGAGAATACGACTTCAGAATTGATGGTGTGTATGTCTGTCAGAGAGACAGGGTGACGGTAAATTTCAGGGTTGACCTCACTGGATTACAATAATTCTTTGCAGAGTACTAAAATCTCAATCATTAAAATCATTTGACTGGAAAATAGCATATAATGCAGTTTTGCTTGGGCTTAATTTTAATTGACTGTGCATGCTGTCATAAGTCTTGTCTGCAAATAAATGTCTCTTGCTGTATATTCTGGTATATGAATCTTGAATCATTAATGGTTCATACTGTAAATCAGATTTTAAAATGTCTTAGCCCAAGTATTAAACTTTGGGAGCATAACTTATATCTGCACCATGAATCATATCTGGACTTTCCTCTGTAATACATCAGCCCACATAGTTTGTATGAATAACCTCTAATTAATCTAATCTTTTTTTTCTTTCTTTCCTTTTAAATGCCATGCCAGCTTCTATGGCTGTTCATGGCGAAAGCCAGGTTAAGTTATTCAAAAATAAAAATGAAAAAATAAAGATGTTTAAGTTTTTTTTTTAAAAACCTTTAGGTTAAATTTGAATTTACTCGGTTAAAAAACGTTTTAAAAGTATAAACAGAACAAAAGAAGTTCAACAAAGAGGTAGAAGTATTATAGTCCAGCAAAATATGTTTAATGGACAGTGGATTCTGACCATTAATTTTCTCTTGATGAGTAAAATGTGAGTCTTGAGTGTACTATTCGGCACAGTGTGTAAATGACTGGATCCCAGCGATTATTACAAGGGGATATATGTTTTGTCCCATTACCAAAGATTTATCTCACGTAATTATTGTTTAAGCACTGATCTCATTTCGATTGCCAGTTATTTTTGGAGTATGCAATTAATGTTGGTCTCAGATCTGTGAAAGGTATTTTACTGGTTCTGTAGATAACGTCTCCTTGCTCATTACCAGAGACTCCTGTGTGGCCAGCACAGCACAAAATAATATTACTATTATATGATTCAGGGATGACAATTTAATTAAAATCTGCAAATATATTGATTTACATATTCCATGTCAAGACATGATTTTGAACCAGTTAAATAAAATCCTGTTACGAAGATATCTAAATGAACTTCAATCCCAAAAATAAAGCATTTCTCTTGGCAGTGAAAACTAAACTTAGGTCAGGAATGCGTATATCCTGACGGCTGACACAATTGATTCATTGCAAAAGCAGCTCCCATTTCCAGATTTTAGATCCATTTGTGTATATTGGGGCATGTTGTACATTGCTCTCCTGTCCAAGGATTGCTGTTAATAATCATTTGGATGAGTTTTTGATTTTTGTTTTCTTGTTAAATCCTTTTTGATATCCCATGAATTCTGCAAAAGTGTGTCTGTTTCAATTTTTTTTAATCCACTTTCACATTCTCCAGATGGGATTTAATGCGCAGACCAAATGGGCAGATCTAACTTGGTTTTAGTAATATTAGTGAATGCTGACAGCTGAAAGTTTGATTGCATATTTTATAGCCAACTTTATTCGTCGGATTTTCCAAGGACGGTTCGCTGGCTTCCACATTTGGACTTTGGACTGATATTCTATAAGCTCCCAAAGCCAATCATATGCCTTGGTGGTGTAGAATATCCAAAAGTCATATAAATGATTTCCTGGCTGATCCATGAATTATACCGTCATAGTCAAGCTTTGAGCAAATCAAAATTCTGTACAAATTCATATGAGTTTAACTGTCTGCTCCCCACATGGTTTAGGATAAAACCTTTAAAACGTTCATGGCTTTAAAACATTTCTTTGGAAGTAATTTAATGTGAGGAATAAACAGATTTCTCGGACTGGACTCTCTTTGGTCTCAGTCTCGACCCTCTTTGGTCTCGGTCTCAACTCGGACTCGACCCTCTATGATCTCGGTCTCGAATCGGACTGGACTCTCTTTGGTCTCAGCCTCAACTCGGACTGGACTCTCTTTGGTCTCGGTCTCGACTCTCTTTGGTCTCAGTCTCGACTCGGACTCGACTCGGACTCGAACCTCTTTGGTCTCGGCCTCAAATCGGACTGGACTCTCTTTGGTCTCAGTCTCGACTCGGACTCGACCCTCTATGGTCTTGGTCTCGACTCAGACTCGATCCTCTATGGTCTCGGCCTCGACTCGGACTGGACTCTCTTTAGTCTCAGTCTCGACTCGGACTGGACCCTCTATGGTCTCGGCCTCGACTCGGACTGGACTCTCTTTGGTCTCAGTCTCGACTCGGACTCGACCCTCTATGGTCTTGGTCTCGACTCAGACTCGATCCTCTATGGTCTCGGCCTCGACTCGGACTGGACTCTCTTTAATCTCAGTCTCGACTCGGACTGGACCCTCTATGGTCTCGGCCTCGACTCGGACTGGACTCTCTTTGGTCTCAGTCTCGACTCGGACTGGACCCTCTATGGTCTCGGCCTCGACTCGGTCTGGACTCTCTTTAGTCTCAGTCTCGACTCGGACTGGACCCTCTATGGTCTCGGCCTCGACTCGGACTGGACTCTCTTTAATCTCAGTCTCGACTCGGACTCGACTGTCTTTGGTCTCAGTCTCGACTCAGACTCGATCCTCTATGGTCTCGGCTCGGACTGGACTCTCTTTGGTCTCGGTCTCGACTCGGACTGGACTCTCTATGGTCTCAGTCTCGACTTGGACTCGACCCTCTATGGTCTCTGTCTTGACTCGGACTCGACTCTCTTTGGTCTCGGCTCGGACTCGACCATCTATGGTCTCGGTCTCGACCCAGACTCGACCCTCTATGGTCTCGGTCTCGACCCAGACTCGACCCTCTATGGTCTCGGTCTCGACTCGGACTCAACCCTCTATGGTCTCGGTCTCGACCCAGGCTCGACCCTCTATGGTCTCGGTCTTGACTCGGACTCGAGTGAGCTGGTCTCAACTACAACACTGTTTGATTGTGAAGAGCTTGCCTTTCTGTTATTTCTTATTTGCCTTTTGGTTCTCAGTTGTTGAACTCTGCCTGAGATGAATGTCATTTGAAAGAGTTTTGCTGCTGAATTCCTATATTATTCGTCCTTGAGAAAAGATTAGTTTAAGATTAGATATAGTTCTAAACAGTATGAGGTTTATCTTTATGCATTCAGGTGATACCTGTCTGGCAATCTATTGTTCTCACAGCTTTATTTTGACAGCAGAAGCAAACGTTTAAACAGGTGTAGAAGCACTATTTTCTTTGATTCAGGATAACCAATCCTCTTTGTACATCTGACCTTCTCTTTTTCCTATTCTTTGATTCAAATTGAACACTGTTTTGATGCAGCTTAATGATCACCGGAGCAATTACAAAAATTAGATGTTTTTTCACAACTCTCCTTGTCATGATGTTCCTCAACACAATTGCAACAGATGTGTTTGTTGTTGCAGCCATTACACCTGTGTGTACTTTTGACAATTGAAGTAATAGAAGCTAGAGCAAAGCACATATCTCAGAGAGCAAGATCTCTTCCTTCACCAACAAAGGTTGCAACTCACAGCAAACGAGTCGTCACTTTTTTTTTTTCTTGTAACAGTATTGGGATAACAAGGATCTATGGCCTCTTAATACCAGGCGTAAACAGGGCCTATTACACTCTATTATACTCTCATATGACTGAAATATGCAGTGGTCCATGATAAAATCATTATGGATTATTCTGTGGTTATCTCATTCTGACCTGCAGCGAGCCTCATGTATCAAAGACTATCAGCATGGCTTTACACTCAGGACATCAGCGAACATCAGTTCTTGTTCAGCATATAAAATAAACGCCTATATATAATTTACAGAGGTAAACCGTAATGAGACGCATCGCTTTTTCTAAGGTGCACTAAACAGATGGAGAAACATTGGATGTTGTACAACAACAAAATATAAAATGTTGGATGATTTACATAAGCATTCATTTAGGTATCAGCTTTGTCTGACAAATGATCATTTAAAATAGATTTAACAAGAAATGTTTGAGTTCATACACTCTAAAAAATGCTGGGTTGTTTTAACCCAACTTTGGGTCAAATATGGACTAACCCAGCCGTTGGGTTAAATTTTTACATTACATTTTTAACCCAACATTTTGGGTTTGTCCATATTTGACCCAAAATTGGGTTAAAACAACCCAGCATTTTTTAGAGTGTATGTTGAGCACATGTGAGATCATTATGGCCTGTTTCTGGTGACCTTTGATGAGATTTTTGACCTTCAAAGGTCACCAGAAATTACCTTTCTAATCAGATTTTTATTAAAAATTGTATTCATAGACCTAAACAAAGCAGAAATATGCAATTTTGTGCAGTGACTTCCAGGCTTGAATTTCCTGCCTGTCACTTAATTTGTCACCGGAGACGTCACATTACTCAAAAATTGAACACAATGTCACCAAGTTAATCAATCCGATCCATACGGCAGCCCACCCGAACAACACAAAGCATTCTGGGAGATGATTGATGATCATTACCTTGTCATTGACCACGCTCTTGCCATCCCAAGCCCAGCCGCGCTTGGTGAAGTAGTTGACGGTAGCAAACTCAATCAGGGCGGAGAAGACAAAGGCGTAACACACTGCGATGAACCAATCCATGGCTGTGGCGTAGGCGACTTTCGGCAGCGAGTTACGAGCGCTGATACTCAAAGTGGTCATAGTCAGTACAGTGGTCACACCTGAGAAGAATAGAAACAATAATGCAATGTAAATTACTTTACTAAACCAATTCAGAGCTCAATTCAATTATACAACTTCTTGAAGTTAGACTTTCAACTTTAAACTCATGCTGAAATACTACTCAAAAGTTTTCGCCAAGATAGAGTTGTATGGCATAGGAAAAATAAAACCGGTTTAGCAAATGTTTGCAGAGAATGCAAATGGTTAAAATGTTGTTATGGAATAAAACATAAATTAAACACTTAACAACAGCATTAAAAATAAAAAGTTATCAATAGATATTTTTAAACTAACTTCAACTGGTCAAAATTGTTACCAAAAACATGTCTTCCATTGGTTGGGCAATACAGATAAATAAATAAAACAATAAATTAAAGAGTGACGAATACATACATAAATAAATAAGCAACACAACAATAAATAAATATATGAAACAAATGATCAAAAACAGTCCCAAAAACACTCTACATCTTTCATTGCTTGGACAATACTGATAAATAAATAAAACAAATACGAATACAAAAAAATAAAGAAATGAACCAATAAAAACAATACAACAATAAATAAATATATAAAAGGTTTAAAAAAAACTGGTCAGAATTGTTTAAAAAATACTTCACATCTTCCATTGGCTGGACAATACTGATAAATAAATAAAACAATAAATACATAAAACAATACAACAATAAATACATAACTAAAATAATGAATAAAAACTGGTCAGAATTGTTTAAAAAACGCTTCACATCTTCCATTGGCTGGACAATACTGATAAATAAAACAATAAATACATATATAAAGTATGAATAAAAACGGATCAGAATTGTTCCAAAAAAAAAAATAATAATAATATATACATCTTCCATTGATTGAAAAATACTGATAATTAAATATATAAAATAATTAATAAAAACGGGTCAAACTGGTCAGAATTGTTCCAAAAAAACACTCTTTCATTGGTTAGACAATACAGAGGCTGGCTGGATGGATGGATAGATGGATGTCATGGAACATAACCATAACTTATGTTACAACATAAGTTCGACCTGAAACAAAAGCTCTTTATACGTGCAGAGCAACACAGCAACCTTCGTGGCTCAGGAGAAAATATTTGAACATCCCAAAAATAACATATTTCACCTCAATGACTTTGAAAAACTAGAGCTTGAGTCTGTAGGGATGTCCCTGCTTTAATATCTTTGGTGTACCACATTCTGTCCAGTCTTCGGGCTTCTAATCGACCAAGAACACGACAACACTTTGGCCTATAAATGCCTGAATCACTTTCTTTCTTTCGCATTTCTGCCCCTTTAGAACTGCTGTGTTTACTGCAAAATTAAAGTATTTTTAGAAAGCGCCCTGTGAGTTACAAAGAAGGGCTTGAATAATTCTGTTTTTGAGGGAATAATACAACAAGATGACAGCCTTCTTTGGTCGGGGACCAGAGAGACAATAACCTTAATGAGAATCCTCGGGCACTTTCACGACTTTTAGTGTGCGATGCTCTGAACGCTTTCAGCTGAGACTGGAGCCGGTTCCTGACTCCTGCTCCATCTGCAATGACAGATCCACCTGCAAGCTTGGGGACTCCCATTGCGACCATGCACGTAAACAAATGCCTCCAATTAATTTCCATCGCCGTCAAACTCTTCAGTATTCAATCCCGGGTGGGACGGGCATTACAGCAGCCAACGGATGTTGGTTTGAAACGGTTTGACAGCCAGAGAGCAGCAGATGAGGAGTGTTGGATGCGGATCACCTTCCCCTGACTATCAGAAATCTTGAGGCGAAATGCAGATATCTAGCAGTGACAACACATCCATCCATCAGTGAAAGTGAAGAACGAAAGAGGTCAGAAACCACACACAGAGGATATTTTTTTAAATGGCCATTTTAAATGACATTCCAAGTGTATTTGTTCAATATTATGTACACAGCAAAAAATTTAGATATTTACCCATTAGTCATTGTGTATCATCATCTCATTTGGCCTTTTACTCCAAAGTATGGCTAGAATAAATAGTTACTAGACAAGTATACCACCGTATATGATTATAATAATAATAATAAATAATAATATTCATAATACAAAATGACAGTAGAAAACACCTTTTTTTTTACATTAAACATCATAACAGTCATTAATCATTTCATTTAGGGTTTAAATAAATAAATAAATAAATAAATAAATACAAGTTTAAAGTGCAACACTTATGTGATTATAATTTTAATAAATAAAACAATGTTTATATAATAGCATTTAACATTTTTTGTCATTTGTTTATATAAAACATCACAACAATCGTTGATCACTTAATGTATGGTTTAAATAGATAAACACATGTTTACTAGACAAGTGTACTAGTTCAAAGTACCGCAGTTATATGATTATAATTTTAATAAATAATACAATAATATTTATATATTTACAATGGCAGTGAAAAGATTTTTATTTTAAACATCACAACAGTCAATAATCATTTCGTTTAGGGTTTAAGTACATAAATAAAAAGTGTGCTAGTTATGTGATTATAATTCTAATAAATAATATTCATAATACAAAATGACAGTAAAAAACACAGTACCTTTTCTATATTAAACATCACAACAGTCATTAATCATTTCATTTAGGGTTTAAATAAATAAATAAATACAAGTTTAAAGTGCAATACTTAATTTTAATGAATAAAACAATGTTTATATAATAGCATATAAAACATCACAGCAATTGTTGATCACTTAATGTATGGTTTAAATAGATAAACACATGTTTACAAGACAAGTGTACTATAATGGCAGTAAAAAGACATACCTTTTTATTTTAAACATCACAACAGTCAATAATCATTTAGTTCGTGGTTTAAGTACATAAATAAAAGTGTGCTAGTTACGTGATTATAATTTTAATAAATTAAAAAAATATAATAAAATTTGATATATGTTGTCATTTGTTTATATTAAACATCACAACAGTCATTGATCACGTAGGGTATAAATCAATAAATGTGTACTCATTTAAAGTAGAATATAAATGAAGACATGGTAGATTAAAATTGATTTTATATTGACTGTATTATAGAGCTGTATGGGGAGCAGTAAAGAAGCGTGGGGAGCCGGATCGCCCGGGTAGCAGGTGATTTGCTTTCTGAAGAGTTTAAATGTTTAATCATTTCATTTGTAGAGACGCTGTCAGACACTAGACCACATGATGGAAAAGTATCAGTTATGGCATGGAGAGAAATGTAATCGAACACACTCAAACACTTCAGGCACATGAAAGGAACTCATACGGCCTCCAACGACTTCAAATGCTTCTGTTGTCACTTTTAAAAAAGCAAAACACCATCTGAAAAACCATCATCCTAAATAGAGGTTTTAAAATGTAATGGTGACCAACAGATTATTTTTCAGTTTCCATCAAGTGTCATTATCGACCGAGCTGCAAATAAACCTAGCTGATACCATTCAACATACCTGGCGAGAGCAGTCACTGTCAACTTAAGATGCTTTCATTTTCTAACAAAAATGTATTTACACTCGCATTCAAAACCGTAATACCTTTTTTCTTTTGTGGAGCACAAAAGATGCTTTCTTTCCATTCAGCAAAAGTAAACGTGCAACAATAAGAACAAATCAAAAGTGTAGGAGTTTCAAGTACGCGCCCTGAAAATGGCAAAAAGTGCACAAAAATCTGAGAGGAAGTTCAAAATGGCTGACTTCCTGTTGTGTTTAGGGCTACACTCCAAGAGACTTTTTTGTAGGTATGGGCTATATGCACGCATAAGTTCCGCATTTGACGCAAGGATGCTCGTCCATTTCTGGTTGTGGAGATTTAAGTGGAGGAAAACCGAGGAAAACGGGATTATGGCAGAGTCTTCAATATTTAATGTCCTCCCGTCTTTGAAACGAAACGTACATACGTTTAGATGTAATTTTATATATAGTTATGTTTGTTTAATATAATTTAAAAAAGAAGCATAAACACAACGAGGGGTGCCTGTTTTATCCGTTTTTGTGACTAACGTTTCTTTAGTATAACCATGAAGTATAAAATTCAATATAAATTCTCGGTATTGCATTGGATTGCATACGATCGGCGGAAGTTATCGAGCATCCTTACACCTTCACCGGAAATACCGCCGTGCATAGAGCCCATTGGGCCATTACATGTATGTACTGAATTTCGTAACTGTAGGCGCACTCTGTTGAACCTTTATAGGTGGCGCTATGGAGCCATTTTACCCCGCCCAATTGTGAAACGCATATCAGATGTACATATTTCGCCAGTTCTGACGTTTTGTGCATGTTTAGGCCCTTAAAGGTGCATTATGCAACATTTTATGTTAAAAATAGCCGTTTTTCTAACCCATACATGCTTAAACAATTAAACAATTGGCTGATGGGCTGAATGAGCCCTTCTCTGTTCACTGCGATCGCCCAGTAAAATAAATAAGAGGGATTCGGGACGGAGTTTGAGACGTCATGCGCGTTCACGCTCGCCTGGCCATGTCTGGCAGGTTTGTGTATTCGCCGCCATTCTCCATATTAGCGAAGACAACTCGAGCTACACAACTTTAGTCAACTTTCCACAAAAGTAGGAGATGGATTCAAAGAGACCGGTTTGTTTTTCATTCCAAACCCCAATGCCAACTCCACGCAAGACAAAGAAAATACAACTTGTGTCTAGTGCCAGGCGTCGGAATAAGACGAGAGTCAACATCGGGAAAGCTTTCAACAAATGGAGAGATCTCCGGTCTGCTCTAGGGCTCAAACGGGTCCTATACAAAGTAATAACTTATATTGTTCATGAACGTGTTTCAATAATGATACAATCATAAGTGGATACAGTAAACACATAAAACAGTTCAACATGGAGATCGATGGAAACAAAAAACGAAGTTTTCCCCTCACACACACATAAGTGTGTAATTTACTCGAATGCCTTTCCTTTCATATATTTTAAATGACTTGCACTTTATTACCTCATTATGACTGTAACAAAAGATTTGTGCGGCTGATGCTCCTTTGGTTATGAACAGCTCGTGCAAGCGTGCGTGTGTGTGGTACATGAGCGTGCACACTTCTGGTTGCAGTTTCGCTTGTCGCCAGAGGGGGCGTAGTTCTGCAAAAACTCAGAGACTTGCGTTTTGCATCTTTAAAAATGCGATTCATTTCGGAGAATAATAATAAACAGAGCAATTCCAAGAGGGTGCTCGGGCCCTAACAATGTACTGTACCACTGAATTAAACCACATGACTCGTGCACTATATCCTCTGAAGTCACACGATAGACATTTGTTCAGACATTTGTTCACAAATAAATCACCATTTTCACACCCGCTTATTCAAAAATTGCCAATCATTCACAACACGTGAAAAACCAAGGGATTTAGCATCACTGTCGAATGTGCAATGCATTTTTAACACTACATTCTTGACCTGAAGATGTGAGAGTTGTCGCCGACGGCAAGATTTTCCACAAACTACGTAATTTTGCCGTGTTCCTCACACAAAGCTATTGCATCACATCCCAAGACTAGAGAATATAATGCATGAGCCATACTGACTGCTTTTATGGGGCTTTTTATTTTTATTTTTTGGAGCTCGAAAGCCCCGGTCCTCATTTGGGAAAGCACTCCGGGGATTCGGCAATGTAACTGCCTTTGTGTTCCCTGGAAGAAAGAAACTTCTCTGGGGTTCGCAACAACACGAGGGTGAGCAAATGATAGCATTTTCATCTTCGGTTGGACTAATCCTTTATTACTTTAGTAATTAAAAACATGACTGTGCAGCGTACATACAAGCGTCATAATAAAGTATACATTAGATAACACTCCTTAGCTATTTAGCCCAGAGCGAGTTTTCAATTATGCAGCTCTCGACCGCCTTCATGCACATCTGAGCTCCATTTTTATGCAATTCTCTCTATTTCAACTTTAATACCTCTTGACACATTGTTTAACTTTAATAAGCTATACACAACATGCTAACATTTCATATGATGCTCTACAATTAATTTGTGGCATTAATATACTGACCTTAAAGCGTTATTGTTTGGCAATGCAATATCTCTTTTGGGAACGCTAGTTCTGAATGTTTGCCTCATGGCAGGTTGTTTAAAAGGCTGTATAATAGACGGATAGAGCGAGAAAGATAAGAGACAGAAAGGGGCCGGGACAGTTGAAGAACTGTCAGAAAGCCTCCAGGGACAGAGAGAGAAACCGACGGTAGAATAAAGACAAAGACAGAAAGAGAGACAGACGGTAGGGGCAGAAAGACATCTGAACCTATGCCAGGAGGGCTCAGCTCCTCAACATTACCTGCTTAGCAACACCGAGCTCAGGGAATATCCACAGTAACCGAATTATTCCGTACCTGAGCTCCATAAATCCTCACAGAAATGCCCAGAAAGGACCGGCTTCCCCGTTAAAGTCTCTAATCTGGGGCAGAGGACTCAGGAGCCAGAGGCTCCCTGGGCTCCTTGTGAATTTTATGGCTTGAAGGTCAATCCTGCTTCTTCGGCTACAGTAGTGTTACTTACTGCCATTGAAAATGTGTTTGTCCAGAAAGGAAATAAAGACATCATCAAAGTAGTCCATGTGACATCAGTGGGTTAGTTACAATGTTTTGAAGCATCGGAAATACATTTCGGTCCAAAAATAACAAAAACTACGACTTTATTCAGCATTGTATTCTCTTCCGGTTCTGTTGGTCATTCGGAGCGAGTAGCGAAATCCTGTCTCTTTTCTTTGTGTCAACTATTCGAAGCATTCTGCAGTATGGTGGCGCAGTGTGGTTTGGGGGCCTCTCAGCTCATTTGAAGGCCAGGATTTTTCGGCTCCTGGGAATTTGTTCAAAATTGGTGGGACAGTCGGTTGAGAAGGCGTTTATTGAAAGTCATGAAATACATACTGTACGATTGGCTCATAAAATCTCCCAAGATTACTCTCATGTGCTGAATAAGGAGTATCAACTCCTGCCCTCTGGGAGGCGCTATAGGGTCCCAGAGTGCAGGAAGAACAAATACAAACACTCATTTGTTCCTCTGTCAATATCGATGCTGAATCAACGCATGAGGGGAAAGAAGTGATAGTTTTCCCCCCACTTGTAGCTGAAGAACACTCTTGCAGGGCGGAGTACCCATAATATTATTTAAGTACTTTTGTATACTTTTTATTGATGACCAGTGGTGGAATGTAACGAAGTACAAATACTTTGTTACTTTACTTAAGTAAATTTTTCACGTATCTTTACTTTACTTAAGTAAAATAAATAGTGCATACTTTTTACTTTTACTTCGTTACATTTTGCAGCAATTATTATACTTTCTACTCCACTACATTTCTACAACTTATGTTACATTTTCATTACATTTTCTGATCAGGTTTTCCCCTGCCAAAACGTAATTTGACCGTCCGTTCATTGCATGTTTTTGTCTCACCAGTGACGTTTGGTTGCCATAGATACATCAACCCGGTCACACTCAATGCGTCTCGCACGCAGTGTGTTTATCGTGCAATTTATACGCGAAAATTTGTTTTTACGTGCATAGGAAACGCACTTTGTGTAATATACGTTTGGTTAGGATTATGGCAAGCCAAGAGGTTCAGAATAACACCATAAATTAATCTTTTGTCGTTGAATCGTTAATCGTTGGCGTTTACTGCCAAACATAGTTTTTAATATATAGTAAGGATAAGCATGATGTGTTGCATAATTGCAAGCTTGTTTCAGAAATGGTGACATTTTTTTTCCATCATTATTGAACATCATTATAGGAGTATTAAGTTGAATAAGTTATAGAATTAAATGTTTTATTAATCATTAGAAAATAGACATCATGAGAATAAATTGTTATGCAAGTACTTTTACTTTTAATACTTAAAGTACATTTAAAATCAGGTACTTTTTACTTTTTACTTAAGTATGGTTGTCATTGTGTTACTTCTACTTTTACTAAAGTAAATATTTATCTGGATATTTGTACTTTTACTTAAGTACTGAGATTCAGTACTTCCTCCACCACTGTTGATGACTGTATGTTTTGTTTTTAGTTTGTGTGTGTTATAATTGTTGGAGTTTGTGTTGCAAGACAAATTTCCGTGTACACGGACAATAAAGTACTATATTATCTTATCTTATCTTATCTTATCTTGTGGATCCGCGTTCAGTGACGCTGCTGACGTGTGTCCGTGTATTCGGGTTCAAATAAACTAACCCACTGATGTCACATGGACTACTTTGATGATGTCTTTATTTCCTTTCTGGACAAGGACAGTATGCCGTACACACATTTTCAATGGAGGGACTGAAATCTCTCGGACTGAATCTAAAACATCTTAAACTGTGTTCTGAAGATGAATGGAGGTCTGACGGGCTTGGACATGAGGGAGACTCTTTAATGACATCATTTTTATTTTTGGGTGAACTAACAAGCCCGACCTAAATGTTTAATGTCACGATTGTTACCATTTATTTGCATTAGTTTATATCCAGCTGGTCGCTTTTATGCATTCATTAGCCACACTGTTTGTGTAGATATTTAAAGATGGCCATCTGCAAGCATGACT
The DNA here is from genome assembly GCF_016745375.1 of Pimephales promelas. The sequence continues at coordinate 2,460,608 of NW_024121999.1, forward strand.
GTTTGGATTTGTATGACACTTTACAATAAAGTCAATTTGTAAGGTTAATACAAGAATTGTTCATTGTTAATTTTAATATTTACCAATACATTTTTACATTTTAAAGATGTCTCTTAACCTTAGTAAATGCAATTTGAACTAACACAAATGATCAAAATGTTTTTTTTTTTTAAATAATGTTCAGCACTAGTTTGTGTGTTTCGCTCATATGCAAGTCATAGGCTACTTTTTCGTATTTCATGGCCATGGCTGTACCCACCATTGAGGTCCGGACCTCTGTATTTTTGGGGGGTTGTGAAATAATTGCCTAATATTAACAGCATATTGGTGCTACAAAGATATCAGACACTGCCAAGATAATGGACTTTCTCATCTGAGCTGATCATACATAAAGTCTGGGATTCAAAGTGTGAAATCTTAGCTGATTTTTTTTTTTTATTATTATTCTTGAAAAGTAAAATGAAAGTTTTTTTTGCATGTTATACTTTCTGAGACAGTCAAAAAACTTTTGTAAACTTCACTTTAATTTCCTCCTGAATGGGTGAATATGACAACACATACCTATTGTTAGAATTAAAAATCTAGACTCAATCACAGCCATGTCAATTTTAATCTAAAATCAAACCTTCGTTCAGCTCAGTGTGACCTTAGTCCTCCATTAATCTGTCAGAGTAAATTAATTTATGCAGATTTTCTCCTTTAGTTCGACTGGAGGCCAACAGTGCGTCAAACCCAGCAGAAGTCAGAATATCAGTTTGGCAACAGCGATCATGTGGAAAGATTTTAAATGTAATCAACCATCAATATATTTCATGATAAACCCATCACTGATCACTATGTTCCATTTATGAAATTAACTCGTTCCCCTCCATTGATGAAAATTTCCGTCATTTATGAGACACCGCTTCCCTGCTATTGATGGAAATTCCCAACTTTCCATGTTTTCACTGTTATACGGTAGGGGGCGCTATTACACATCTTCTGAAAGAGCACTGAATCTCCTTATCAAACACAGGTGAAGAAGAATCAGAAACAAGCGATTTCAAAAGTAAGCAGATGAATATGCAAAATAACGCGATCATCAACTTTAAACGGTATATACATCAAAACTGCCTGATGTTACAGGAATGCTAACAGCATGTGAAGGCTTGCTAACCAATGGCGGCCCCCAGGGTAGCTTCAGTTCCCGGTTGATGGATTACCCCCTTGTATATAATGCATGGGCGCAACAATTGCGTCAGAATCACGACTGAACGCTTGCACAGCTGATCAAACAGCGAACACGGTGGCTAACGCAACGTCTCGTTCCTGCATCTCAAGGAACCCGAGGTTACTATAGACCTTATTCAGAGCAGCGCCATGACAGGTATGAAAGTGAGGCTGTGAGGGACTTACCGTGTTTCCAATGGCATCCGCTGTAAAAAGCTGAATAAAGCTCCTAGATTACTTACAATTTTCCACAGCTTACATTGTCGGGAGTTTTTTGTCAACTGAAATTTCTTGGAAAGATATTTTTCCAGTGTTTTATAAGCAGAACAATCCGAAAACACATTAAATAACAGTACAGCCCATTGAAGAGATGCAGATCTATCCCTCACAGCCTCGCTTTCATTCTCATTAAAAATCAAAGATGGCGCTGCCGTGAATAAGGCGTATACTAACCGGAGACGGTCTCTAAACATTTTTTTTTTTTTGCAATTGTATTATTACAGTAAATTGGAGATTCACTCAGAAATTAAACTCACCAAATACAGTTCGGGCCGGAACAGACTCTCGGTTGAGCCAGAAGGACACCTGGGATAGGATGACGGTCATGATGCACGGCAGGTACGTCTGAATCACAAAATAACCGATCTTCCTCTTCAGGTGGAAGTGGGCCGTCATCACAGTGTATTCACCTGTGGGGGGAAAAACAGAGACTTATGGGAAACTGTCCAAAATACATTCAGATAGGCTTTGTTGAGTAAATAAAAAAAAAAAAAACACTGGAGGGCATCAGATTCACAACATAATACATGAATCGTAATATAAATACTAAGCGATTAAAATCAGACATACAAGGGGTCACTTGAAAAACGCTCAGTGACTGTCGCATGACATTTAATTTAAATCAGTGGAAAATTCATTCATCAAATGTTTTTCAACAAAAATAAATTGGATGAATTTACATTACATTTAAAAAGATATCATCCTCTCAAATACTATATTTATGCAGTCAAAGGATTGGCATTTATTTAACTCCAGTTTCAAAGCCTCGTAAACAAGTAAATATGAAGATCGGGATCATGATGGATCTCAATTTTAAGTTTCACAGAGAAACTTGCTAATGCACGATCCTGCAAAGAGTAAAACAAGTTTCATGATCAGTAAGAAATATGTATGGCTGATTCCCCAATCCAGTCACGAGTGTTACACAATATAATTTAATAGTCCACTTTAGACATTCTATAAGTAACTTTGCAACTACTACAGTAATTCTCATTAGACTGTAATGCCTGGATCAGATTACACGATTTTTTTTGTCTGTTTTGATAGTCACTGTGTCAGATTACGCGATTTTGACTCCTAAAATCTTGTCGTGTCGTGGACAAAACACATGGTAGACTACATGTTGCTTTCTGACCAGTCTTTAACGGTGCGCGTGATGTCATCGAGACGGCGAAACTAGTAGCGCGTGACTTCCGGAAACGAACATAAACAAACAATGGCTGAAGCGGTGAGTGTTGTATTTGTTGTCCTGTGCAGAAAAAAAAGTAAAAAAAGAAAGAAAACCTGACAATGGACACGTTCCTGGATGTCGAAGAGGACAATATGGGTTGTCAATCCTCCAAAGACAACTTGAGGTAAAATATTGTTTTCTTATATATTTTTACTTTTAGTTTTAACGTTATGCTGCGTTCCAGGCAGGTTTTTGAGCACGTAAATCACGACTTCAAACCACGACTTACGACTTTGTAGCACTCCAGGTCATTCACGCCAAACTACCTAGATGTAAACAAACCAGCATGGCGGACCTTACGGGTCTCACGCGCGTTTGTAATAATTTCTAACGCCAAAGGTGCTTACTCCTTGTTTATTTGTGGGAAACTGAGGAGGAACAATAGCGCATGAGGCAAGATAAGCTGTTATATTTTTTATTTTACTTTATTTGTATATTTGGAAATGTATTTGGTATTAATTTATCCTTGCACTCAATGGACTGAAAACTAGTTAACGTTATGTTGTCCTAAAGTGTATTCTCACCGAGTACTGCCTGCAGAAACACTGCATCCGTAGGGGCTGTCGGGCTATGTGACGTCAGAACTCGTAACTGGGAGTACATCGGTCTAGTACGAGTTCACGGGTGGGAAGTCACGGGTTTGACTGCCGTTCCAGTGCACTTTCACGGTATATGGTTGGAAAAACACTAGCACCACATTGGCACCATCATCTATCTTTTGTTTCGCCATTTTTGAAAGTTGTGTATGAAAAAGCTTCTGTGCTCCTATTCAACGCATTCTCATCCTTTAGTGTCACATAGAACGCTATATGACAAAACGGCGCTATACTAAGCACACGGCACCCGTTATCGTTAATATAACACGCGCTGTGATGGTTAGGTTTATGTGTGGGGTAGGGTAGGGTAGTCTCATATTACGCTAAAGGATTTATGACGCCTTGGGTTCGCGTGAATATTAACGATAAAGGGTGCCGTGTGTAGTATAGCGCCGTTTTGTCATATAGCGTTCTATGTGACGATAAAGGATGAGAACGGGCTGTCCTATTGGTCAACCTCATACATGTGACGGAACCGTCGTGGACGACCGTTAAAAAAATTAAACATGCTAGTCTATTTGTCGTGAAGCATCGCAGACGCGACATAGGTTGTTGCCCACTATGACACACTATACGAGATTATACGATCGAATCTTGCATCCCGACGCCCGTTGTCGTTTACGAATCCACACGACACCCTACGTCAAACGGATCGTGCCAAAATCGGGCTAAAATCGTGTAATCTAAACCAGGCATTAGGTTAGTATAATAGAGTGCCGAAGTTACGACGTCACTCTGTAGGCCAAAACGCGGAAGTGAGTTAGCATTTTAGCACTACGGTTCCCTCGCTCTAAAGCCTATGGGATTTTTGAATGGGTTTTTGCTAAATCGCCTGAAATAAGGTCTGTGGTGAACAAAGTCTCTAAATATTTTCACGTTTTGATCTATGACATAAAACACACAGTTATAACCTGCTTGTGTTTTTTTAAACTTTATTGTGTCTGATTGCGTTTTTTAAAATCTTTATATAGGCTTCAAAATGTATAAATTTTGGATTAACTTGTAAAGATTATCTTGCTAGACAAAACGTGTAAGGGTCACAACTCTTTGTTAAACACAGATCTTATTTTTTTGCGATTTTCCAAAAGTCTACGGGGAAAATGCATTGCTTTTCGACCGAGGGAACCCATGCGCCGCTAGCTTCCGAGTTGTCCTACAAAGTGACGCCATCACTTCGGCACTCTATAAGGTGACTTGTACTTGCAAAGTGACTTATAGTCTGTATAAAGTCTGTTGGGGAGCATCACAATAAAGTGTTAGCAGATATTAAACACACAGTCCACTAATACTCTACTGAGAGTAAGTTGACATGTAATTACTTATAGAATAGAAGTGCACAATCAAAAGAAAGTGTTCGCAAATCTAATTTTGGAAATCACAAGAAAAGATTAAGTAAAAGAGGAGGCACTCTGTAAATAGGACATCAAAGAACAGATATTACGATGCATATGATATATACTGAAACAGCTGATGCTGGGGAGGGAAAGATACACGTAATTATAAGCAAAGATATTTGATGGGAGTCAAAATTACACCTCATCTCAAACGATCAGGTCAGTCTGAACCGACTCTACGGAGACAGTTTGTTACCGAGCAAAATGACACAAAGAAAGAAAATCTCCTCGACATCTTCATGAGGTTTTTAACCTCATTATCACATAGCATTATTCCAACCGCTCGCAGAGACACAGAAACGTGGCAAACCGCCTGGAAACGGAGAATCTCCGCCGGCAAGTGGCCCATGAGACAGAGAGAGAGAGAGAGAGGGAGAGGGAAGGCATAACCCAAGGATGGAGGAAGACATTGGTTGCCCATGGCAACAGAAGAGAGAAATCTATCTGGTGCCTTTGGATGTTGGTGGAGGATGCTGGTGCCATTTGGCAGAGGGGGGAAACTCCTCGTCCTTTCTGCAGAGGAAGAACTGACGGATTTTTTCCAGCTCTAATCCTGTAAATCTCATTCTTTCCTTTCCTTGTTGCACTGCACACGACATCCTCTCGGAGACGGTTCCTGCTTTCAGGAGCACCGGTTATCTCAGCACGGAGCTGCGCTGGGGAAAATAAGCACGAATGAGGATGAGCAGCGTCTGCTTTCATTTAATTAACAGCGGTCCACTAGAAAAAACAGCAAGAGGAAATGTAAATGTGCACGAGAGTTCAGGCGCGTGTGTGTGTGAGAGAATGCCTCTCGACTGAATAAAAAGATTTAAAAGGAAAATAAGACTGTAATGTGGAGAAAGACGATGGATCTCTTTCAAAACCTAGCTTGCTCCCTATACCCAGGCTGGATTATAAATAACTGGAAAATAAATAAAACTGAAAAAATTAACTGTATATATATGATAAAAATGATATATATATATATATATATATATATATATATATATATATATATATATATATTCAGTTTTAGTTTTTATTTATTTCCAGCATTTTGTGTAATATTGTAATATATATATATATTACATAAATTAGCAAAACTTAAAATTAAACTCAAAATATGTATACATATAATATATTATATATATATATATATATATATATATATATATAAATTAAAATGAAAAGCATTAAACGAAAATTATAAAATGAAAATCATAAAATTAAAAAATGAATCTGAAATGAAAATTAAAAAAAGCTAAAAAAAAAACTAAAATTAAAATGAAAGCTAAAAATAGAAATAAATTATATACTATAAATAAATAAAAAATGTTAGATTAAAAAACTTAAACTAAATGGAAATTACAAATATTGTCTTGGAAAATAACTGATTATAATTTGAAGAATTACAATAACTTACTGGAAATAAATTAATAAAAACTAAAACTAAACAAGCTTAAAAAACCCTATATATATATATATATATATATATATATATATATATATATATATAACACATTAAAACAAAATAACTAAAAGTTTAACTTATTAAGTTTAACTAACAAAATTTTAAAACTAAAAATGTAAAAAAATCGAAAAAATAAAAAAAATAAAAAAAAATAAAAACTATAATAATATATACATAATGCTAAAATAACATTCCAGCAAGGAGACATAAATCCCAGAATGCATTGCAACAACTTTACAATCTGAGATGGTGGATGTGTTGAGAGAAATGTGATATATATATATATATACAGTATATATATATATATATATATATATTCAGTAAAAATATGTATAAATATGATAAAATTATGAAAATATGTGTCAGTCTAATTAAAACTGCACTGTTTTTGAAAAAAAGCATTGTCATTTTTTAATGTTTGTTGTCGGCATAGAAATCAATTGTGAGTTCAAATTAGTAGCACTATTTTGTGTTTAACTGTATAAAGTTCTAAATCAGTTGTTTAAGACGTTCTATTTTAGTTAGGAAATTGCCTATCAGCCTATGTGGACAGCAAGGTGCTCACACTAGGATTTGGAAGCTAACGTGTGTGTTAGTAGCCACTCAGAGCCGCCGTCTGTGCACCGTGAAGATGTTAATTAAAGCGTGAAGATGTCGATCGGTCACAGGAGATGGCATGCTTCTCTCTGGAAAGCAGAGATTCCAGAACACACACCGGCTCAGTACCAAACCCGTGAGCTGCTGTGCTGTCTACTGTCTACACAAACAGCGGCTTTATAAAACAGCATCCAAATCGAAAGCAAACCCCAAGAGTGGCTGAACTAAACTTCTCTACAAATACAGCAAGTTCATTAATGCTCAGGCATGCCACACAAATAGAGTGAAGTTGAATCCACCTTATTCCTATGACGCTTTACGCGAATTATGGGTGACTTCCGTACAGCTAACAATCAGTGAAAGGAGTAGTTCACTTTTAAAAAAACTTTTGCTGATAATTTACTCACCCCCATGTCATCCAAGATGTCCATGTGTTTCTTTCTTCAGTTGAAAAGAAATGAAGGTTTTTGATGAAAACATTCCAGGATTTTTCTCCATATAATGGACTTCAATGGGAACCGAACAGTTCAAGGTCCAAAAGACACTTTCAGTGCAAACTATAAACTGTTCAAAGGGCTTTAAACGATTCCAGACGATGAATAAGGGTCTGCTAACAAGCGAAACCATCGCTCATTAAAAAAAAATAATGACAAAGTTTACGTTTTATAAGCTCAAATGCTCGCCTTGCTCTGTTCTGTGATGAGTGTTCGTGACTCTCCTGTTCGAACTCGCTCATCAAAATGAACAAATCTTTTTTCGTGCCATTTGGTTGATTCAATGAACGAAATGAACGAGTTGACTCTGGAAAAGATTCATTAATTTTGATAAACGAGTTCGAGCCGGAGAGTCACGAACGCCCATTAGGTGGATAGAATAGAATAGAATAGAATAGAATAGAATAGAATAGGGGATGTCTAAAAATGTTGTCTAGGAAGGCAACTCCCTAGGGTTTGGAACAGAGCTGATATATTACAGCAACACTACACTCGACACAAAGATTCTCATTAAGGAGCCTGACCTCACGCTGACCTGAAGACCAATGCAGGTAATAACATCGTTTTTTCCACACATCATTTAATGAAGGCAAATAAATAGCCCTCTGACAGCTATATTAGGGCTCTTCTGAACCGAAGCGTGATGCAGCAATAAAACTTCGTTTAAACTGCTGAAAGGCACAATGTAATCTTCTAGCTTCTTACACAAACTGCCATTAATGAATGAGACATGCACTGTAAAACAAGAAAACAATCTTCCATAGTATTTGTGTCTGTTTTTACAGTGTTACGAATCTGCTCTGAGAAGAGGGTTGAGATCCAAACGCAGCTTTATTTAAGATTAGTCGTACAGGCAGGGTCGAGAATTAGCAGACAGGACAATGGAGAATACACAGTGGGAATCCGGGAAACAGGCAGAGGTCAGGGCAGGCAGCAGTAATCAAAATCCAAGACCAATCCAAAGTCAAAAACCAGAAAACAAACACGGAAACCGCTCAGAAATGCAGTGTAACACTTAAACAAGACTTCGCAGGGATTGAACAAATGAACCAGGTATATATAGACAGACAAACAGGATGATACACAGGTGAATGCTATCAGTGAACGAGGTACAGGTGAGTGTGATCAGTGAAGATGAGTCCGAGCAATGAGTTATGGGAAATGTAGTCTGAGAGTGATACAAGACTAATCTGGAGTGCCTTCTGGTGGGTATCAAGGGCACTCCAGCTGGTGACCGTTACATACAGATAGCGTTGAGAAGATTCCTTAAGATGTTAAAGTTTTACGAAAAAATATATCGAAATTAAGTGAGTTGCAATGGGGTTGCAAAAAATTATCTCATTTTAGGTAACACTTTACAATAAGGTTCATTAGTTAACATTAGTTAACTACATTAGTTAACATGTACAATATGTGAACAATACTTCTTCAGCATTTATTAATCTTAGTTAATATTAATTCCAACATTTACTTATACGTTATTAAAATCAAAGGTTGTATTAGTTAACATTAGTTAATGGACTGTGAACTAACATGAACGCACAATGAACAGCTGTATTTGTATTAACTAACATTAAAAAAGATTAATAAACACTGTAACTAATGCATTGCTCATCGTTAGTTCATGTTAGTTAATGCATTTTACTAATGTTAACTAATGAACCTTATTGTAAAGTGTTACCACATTTTATTTATATTACTTCACTGAGATATATTTTCTTGTTTTTCGGCATAAACTCAATTTAGATATTTTTATTTTTTTATTGATTTAAGACTGTTTCTCAAGTAAATTCGTCGCGACATTTTAATGTTTTGCGAAAAACAAGACACAAATACTGAGATTTTCAGTTAACAATTGAAAGCTGAATGAAGACCAGAGTCAATTATTTGCCCAAAAGAATAACGCTAATATATGAAGCCCCTGACAAAAGCATATTGTCATCTACAGTATAGGACCTCTTCTTCTTTCAGTGTGGAGTCCAGAGGGTTAAAACTAAACGAACAGTGGTTGGTCACTTTTACCAAACAATCTCTTCATGTCTAAGTGGGATCAGATCTCAGGTCAGTGTGTGATGAGGACTAGACTCAAATGTCTGGTTACGCCGGTCTACACACACACACATCCAAGCGCTGCACAAACGATGACAGATCTGCTCCGCTAATTGGCACCAGCGAGTGTGTATCGCCCTCTCCCACTACAAGCGTGATGCTGATCGCCATGGTGATGTTTCCACTTCTAAGCATGATGTCACTGACAGAATACCAGCATCATTTGATCTTTCCTGTTCTCTCTCTCTACATGTCTCTCGTTTTCCATCTTTCGCAGATAAACCCGGCCTCTGTCGTCATCAAGAATGTGCGCCAGTAATGATCTCTCAGCGTGTCAACGTCATGACGAACAGAAAAGGGGTGAATAGATCTGAGAGGGGGGTAATTTTGCAATAAAAGCTAAAAATAGTTTAGCACAAAAATAAGAAGAAAGAAATCTGTCACTTTCTTACCAACATCTAAATCACTTTCTTGTGTTTCATGTTGTACATTCGTCTACATTTTACCATAAAGATTTAAAAGGACATTAGGCTGAGTAAGGTAATAAAGAATAAGCATATATATATATATGAAGAGTTCAGATGCAAAAGCCTCTAAATGCCATTTGAAATTTTCTTCTTGAATGATGATTTTTATCAAACTTGTATATTTAAGTTCAGTAATTTCACTTAAATAACAAATAATACTTAATCATCATTGCCATTTAAGTGAAATCACTCAACTTAAATATTTAGAGGCTTTTGCATCTGAACTCTTCATATATATATATATATATATATACACACACACAGTATATACTGTATGTAATATACTCTTATTTATGTGTTATTATTTGTTCATTTTAATGTATTGAATTACACATATATTTGTGCCTAATTAAATCATGAAAATAATGTCACAATGCAGCAGATCTTCAAATGAAAATGGTCGTTTCAAAACTGTATGTCTTTAGTTCTTCTGGGGAACATAAAATAAAAGTCAATGGGATCCAAAAAATAAAATACTTACTAAATAAACTGGAAAATATTATGTTTTCTAATACATTTATTTCACGGACGGATTGCTTCTGCAGCACTGCACCATCAATGCGAGACACAGCTCGTTAGCCAAACAAAGCCCCAAATACCAGTAAAAACCAGCGTTGAAACGGTGTTACTTGCAAGTTGCCCAGTAAGTAAAGGATAATGCACATCCAGCCAATTGCTATCTCAGAATAAACACTGACAGGGTGATCATATGGAAGCTTGTTTCCACCACTGAATAAAAAAATAAAAATAATAATTGTGACTTTTTATCTCCCAATTGCGAGATATGAAATCAGAATTGTGAGAAATAAAGTCGCGATTGTTAGATATAAAGTCGCAATTATAAGAAATAATGTTGCAATTGCGAGAAAAAGAGAAAAATTAGACTTTTTATCTCACAATTGCCAGTTTACATCTCGCAATTCTGACTTTATAACACATAATTGTGAGTTTAAATCTCGAAATTCGGACTTCTTTTCTCAGAATTGTGAGATATAAAATCGCAATTGCGACTTATCAGGCCAATTCTAAGGGAAAAAAAGACCCACAGAATAGTTTATATCTCACAATTCTGGCTTTACAACACACAATTGCGACTTTATATCAATCAATTCTGACTTTATAACACAATTGAGACTTTGTCACTTAATTCTGACTTTATAACACACAATTGCGACTTTATACCACGCGATTCTGACTTTATATCTCGCAATTATGAGTAATAATTTCGCAATTGTGAGAAAAAAAAGTCCGAATGTGAGATGAGTCGCAATTAGCTTTTTTTTATTTTTCATTCTGTGGCGGAAACAATCTTCCATATGATTAGGAACCTGACGGATCTTCTTTCAAAAACAAAACTTATTATAACCCCATCACCTTTTTAAAATATCTCTCTCTCTCTGTGTGTGTGTGTTCCACAGGAGAACTAAAATCATGTATTTTGACAGTATTTTCACGATAATTAAGCACATTTCCCCCTCATTATTCTCATTACTGTAATGTGTTGTGTTAGTGTGTGTGTAAGCCTCATTCTCAATGGTGCTTCTCATTAGATTCTCATTAATGTAATGCACAAAAATCTTAATGGTCCTAAAAATAGGCTTCATGCTCCTTAAGGAAAATATCATTTCAAATTTCTCTTTCTTGTGATTTTTTGGGGTGATATATGGTCCGAAAAGAACATTTGCTCACTGATGTACTGACTCTGAGTGTGTATCTGTTATCTTGAAGCCATTATCACAGCACTGATAAGCCAGAATAACACATGGGCGTCACGTACCCCACCATCGTGTTTAAGTGCTCATCATGACACTGCGCCTCTCATCTACACTTGCTTTTAGTAAGTAAACACACCCCTTCATTGCATCATTAATCAATGTGAACACACACACGCACACACACACACACACACACACACACAGAGATAGCTAGACAAGCCTGAAGTGGCTTTACTCTAAGTGGTTTCCAACCCTGTGGCCTCAAGGAAGAAAAACCGTTCAGATATTGCGAAAACTTAAGTGTGCAAAATGTAGTAGTGCGCACTCAAGTGTGGCAGATGACCCAATTTTCCCTCAGACGGCATGTTCACGCTGTTGTAATGAATGATTAATATCACGTTATATGATGGAGACGTACAAGAGCCCCAGGAGAAAAGGTCCAAAGGCTCATGCATGTGTGCTTTAATGCACACGTTTGTGTGTGTTTGTGTGAGTGAGCCGCCGGTACCCGTTTGAGTACACTTACTAAGGGTGATGCAAACAGCCCTTAACAAATGGGCCTGAACAGAAGACACGAATCCCACAGCGATGACTTGGGAATTCTGTCTTGGGAAATGAAATGGAAACAATTAACAAGTACATTTCAGGAAACTGAATGGAATTAAGACTCGTCTCATTACCTTCATGTCCTCACAACTTAAGAAAGCTTGATGATTTGATTAAATTAAATTCAGATTTATTTGTGCAACCACTTTTACGATAACTTTTACGGCTCCCAGGCCTATAGAATAGTGTATATTCACAATAATTGTATTTACTGATCTATATGTATTATTATAATTACTATTATCATTATTACAGTTCTACCACCAATCCTATTATCATCATGAATTCTGTTTGTTGCCACTGTTACCGCTGCCATCGCTACTATTCTTATCTTTGTTATAGTTATTATTATTAATATGAATACTGCCTCTACTTCTACTTCAATTCTATCACAATTACTATGAATATCTCAATATTGCTTCTATCTAAATCTCTAAAATATCCCACTGCTTAAACTTAACAATGTACCTGCATACATCACTAGATCGATATATTTATATTTATCTCTTTTTTTTGTAATGTTTTTTGTCTTTGTCTCTTTGTTACATCTTTTTAGTTATGAGAGTCTCAGTCTGCATTACATTATCAATGGTGTTTTAGGATGCCAAACAATTATTATAATAATGTAATAATGATTCATAATTATTCCTATGACGTACTGTAAAATCCATTTATAGCTTATAAATGTACTATGTAAATGAAAATGAGTATTTCAAAAGTAGGCCTATATTTTAACCTACATTACACTATAATATAGGAAAATTAAAATACTTTTGTCCTAATTTCTTCACTTGCAAGAAATAAAGCCTTGAGCTTTTATTTAGGAGAAAACACCAGATGATCGCGTGAGCAAAGTAATCACGCAGCACAAACTGGATGCTATTCTAATGTCAGTTATTATAATGGCGCAACGCCATATCATGGTTTCAATTTTAGTTTGTTGGCAAAATATAAGGTTAGAGACCTTAATGTTAGGTTTTACATTTAACATCTTTACATATCTGTGTTGGGAAAAGGGGTTAAACTCGCGTTTAGCGCATCAAAAAGCTGCTTTCAAGTACTTCACGCCCTACGACACAGAGGCTGTTTCAAGACAGGTGTCGTTTAGCTGTAAAGACAGGCACCCGTTATAAAAAATGTAAAAAAAAGAAAAAAAAAAAGGTTTCTCCCCTTAGCTTGGGCCATGGCGAACTTCCAATAAATACATTTTATCAGACCGGGCCGGCCCTCGCGGCGTCGAAACACTACCGGCCCACAGGGAAAACTCCCGACTCTCCCGATTGCCACTCCGCTACTGACTGAAACTGTCTTTTGGACCTTGAACCGTTTGGTTCCCATTGATGTCCATTATATGGAGAAAATCCTGGAATGTTTTCATCAAAAACCTTAATTTCTTTTCGACTGAAGAAAGAAAGACATGGACATCTTGGATGACATGGGGGTGAGTAAATTATCAGCAAAAGTTTTTTTTTTTTTTTTTTAAAGTGAATGAGTAGAAGAGAGTCCTTTCAAAAAATAAGTCTTACTGGCCACAAACTTCTGAACAGTAGTGTATATTAGTGCCATCTTCCATATCCAGTTATCAGTATCCATCCATATCATCTTTTAATAAGAATGTATTGTTTGATCGCTACTGTTGCATGAATAAAATCCAGAATGTCTTTAATTTCTTTGCAAGCAGTGACCATTTGCAAAGATAAGGTACTTAAATATGACAGAAAGTGTGTCTTCTGTGTGTTGATGTTGTACAGTCCCTCTGGTTTCTCTGTGCTCAACTGAAGTGGAATATCTTGTATGCCCTCAGTCTCACCCCACGTCAAAAATATGTTCGCTTTACCGAGCTAGCAAATGCTAACACGCAGGAAATATCACACTAACCCAAATTGTGCGAGAGAAAGAGGGTTTGTTGAGACTTGCCTAGAGACCGTGTTAAAGCACGTAGAAGATGTAGCAGGACAGAACGAATGTGCGCTTGATGAATGATATGATAGAATGAAGGACAAATCTGCCGTGACATCAGACAATCCTTCAAAATCATCTGCATATATCCAACATGTCGGTTCAGTGTTTCATTTACTCACTGTCATGTTGCTTCTATCTATTATTGATTTTGGAAGAACTAACCTTATGACAGCCCAAATACCCAATCAAATCATTGTGCTGAGAAGCCTTGTTGCCGTCCGATTCCTTTGACTGGTAAAAAAGATGCTGTTATGGCACTTGTAATTCCAATACTAGGTATCCAGAGTGGCTATTTAATGGAGTTTTGTTTGTTCTGGTCCCGAATTCAGCCAGACATCTCGGAAAAATGCAATCCTGGGATAAGACTTGTCATTCTTCATGACACTGGACTTCGTTAATTTTACACTTGCGTGATTCTGTGACGTTTTCTCCATTATATAGAACGATTATAAGATGTTTGGACAGTTTTCATTAACAAGATCCAATTTGGAGTTTAATGTGGCAGTGAGCTTCATCGTCAGAAAAACTGAGCAGGATATTTGGTCCATTTCCTCCATGAATGCATATCTACTCACTGTTAAGAGCGAGCATCTGTATTCTGAATGCGCATGGCCTTCATTCAAGATACTTGTGGTGCTTCTGTTGATTTCCTCTTACATGTGGATTATTTGGTCAAATTAGAAAAACAGAAGCATGCTGAATGGACTCTGCAATTTCAATTAATGACATTAAACTTCTGTTTTAAGAAAAACACACAAAACACATTGCACATTTTTCTTGTGTTAAAGGGATAGTTCACTTTGAAATTAATTTTTGGTATGTTTTATCTTACCTCAAGGGCATCCAAGATGTAGGTGTCGTTGTTTCCGCAGTATTTTCAATTTTGATATTTTTAGGTCACACTGTTCGTGTCTGTCAGTCATATAATGGAGGTCTATGGTCACCACCTCAAAGAGCATGCACAGAGAAGTCCAAATTAAACATGATTTAATGACTCGTAAATGTAAGTACACATTGATGGCCTAAGACACGAAACGAGTGGTTTGTGTGAGAAAATGAACAGTTTTTATATTTTTACCTCTTTTAACCACAGCCACGCCCACTTCCGAAACCTCCCGCACCCTCAGATCACTTGGGCGTGGCTGTGGTTACAAGAGGTAAAAACGATATAAAAACTGTTCGTTTTCTCACACAAACTGCTCGTTTCGTGTCTTAGGCCATCAATGTGTACTTACATTTACGAGTCATTAAATCATGTTTAATTTGGACTTCTCTGTGCATGCTCTTTGAGGTGGTGACCATAGACCTCCATTATATGACTGACAGACAAGAACAGTTTGACCTAAAAAATATCAAAATTTAAACTACTGCAGAAACAAAGACATCTGCATCTTGGATGCCCTTGAGGTAAGATAAAACATACCAAAAATTAATTTCAAAGTGAACTATCCCTTTAATGTCAGTGTTATGACTTGTGGACTGTCTGACTTCATGTGTAGAATTTTCCTTATTTTACTGTTTCCTTTTCTTATTAATACCGTAATATTTAGTCTCAACATAACGAAAGAGTACATAATCTCTGAATCATAGCACAGGCAAAAAAGGAGCAATTACAAGCTAAAAAAGCAATGCTTATGCATGTTGTAGTCTTTGAAAAAAAGTTTTTGATATATTGCATGTTCAGATATCCATAAAGCAAAATGGTGGGGGCCATGATAAATTGTGTGAAAATGATCAAAAATGCTGGCAACTCTTCAACTTCTTGAAGAATCTCTGCTTTCCCCCAAATAATGTAACTCTATTGTGACTAGTAAATCTCAATGTCTAAGTTTCGGACTCACCAGTGCTGGATCTGATGGTTTCGTTTCCCACAGTTTGTCCCAGTAGGTCATACTGGTTCAGTCTAGAGCTCTCCTCTTCCACCACCACAGAGTTGGATGCGTTCTTCGTCCAAGTGTACGTCACCTCTGTCGTCGTGTAAGCATCTGTAGAAACAATTTCAGTGGGGCCACAATTAAAACTTTGAAGATGATTGTTTGAAATGTTAACTCTCAGTCAGTACAAGAAAGAGACTCAATGATGCTTTGGTGAACAAATCTAGATGTTACTCACAGCTGCCGAATTTAAGCGGACAGGAGTGGAAGTCCATGGGGAAATCTTCAAGATGCATCGGACACTCGGCATGCACCGTCAACCTGTGATTTACATGCACAAACACAACAAAAGGAGACATTCAATACCAGGATTTAGAGGTCTACTACCAGACCCGATCCCGATGCTACATGAAGAACTCGGAGGGTTTCAAGTCAGATTCAGGTTAAGCTTTCATGAATATCTTTGGGTTCGTAATGAAGAAAAACTATATATATTTAGTCAAGGTTTGCATGCGGTCTGGTCAAAAGAGCGCACGAGAGCAGAAGCTCATTTGTATAAGCTATAATTTATACATTAAGGAAAGTCTTTCTTTCTTTAGTCGAAAAGAAATTAAGGTTTTTGATGAAAACATTCCATCATTTTTCTCCATATAATGGACTTCAATGGGGTCCAAATGGTTCAAGGTCCAAATGAGAGTTTCAGTGCAGCTTCAAAGGGCTTTAAACGACACCAGACGATGAATAAGGGTCTTATCAAGCGAAACGATCGCTCATTTAAAGAAAAAATAACAAAGTTTAAGTTTTATAAGCAGAAATGGTCACCTTGCTCTGTTCTGTGATGCGCGTTCGTGACTCTCCTGTTCGAACTCGTTCATCAAAATGAACTAATCTTTTTTCATGTCATTTGGTTCATTCAATGAACGAAATGAACGAGTTGACTCGGGAAAAGATTCGTTCATTTTGATGAACGAGTTCGAGCCGGAGAGTCACGAATGCGCATCACAGAACAGAGCAAGGCGACCATTTGAGCTTATAAAACTTAAACTTTGTTATTTTTTCTTTAAATGAGTGATCGTTTCGCTTGATAAGACCCTTATTCATCGTCTGGAATCGTTTAAAGCCCTTTGAAGCTGCACTGAAAGTGTCTTTTGGACCTTGAACCGTTTGGTTCCCATTGATGTCCATTATATGGAGAAAATCCTGGAATGTTTTCATCAAAAACCTTAATTTCTTTTCGACTGAAGAAAGAAAGACATGGACATCTTGGATGACATGGGGGTGAGTAAATTATCAGCAAAAGTTTTTTTTAAAAGTGAACTACTCCTTTAACTGTGAGTGTAATAAGGCTTTTACCAGAAATGTACAATAACAAATGGCATTACAATACTTATTTATAATTAGTACATTGAGTTTAATTGAACTTTTAATGTGTTTAATATGATCTTTACTGTACGTCAGCAGCAATATATAATTTACGCTATCTCTTATTTAACACAAGCCAAAAAATTGTTATAGTCATGCCTCGTTCAGATACATCCAAGCTGCAAGACTTTTATTAAAACAATATCATTCTGATATTCTGAAACTAGTATAATGACACGCTCTTTAGCCAATTTAATGGCCAAATAAAGACTGTGATATTCAAAATGCCGCTATATTCTTAATATAATTGTGATTATTAAATATATCAGCCAGCCATTCGAATTAATAGTGGTCCTATAAATGCAAGTTCTAGATATCCACTTTCACATTCATTTCTCCTCTATTTCACTGCTTCTTTCTCGTTCTCAGTTTGTCTCCTTTTTTCTTCCTGCGCTTCACCGCGGAGTCAGGCTCTCATTGATTTGGCATCAGAGAGGAGCATTTGTGCTCACAGAAAGTGCTGGGAGCGAGAGAGAAAAAGCCAGAGAAAATTGAGAGAGAACAAGTTGGAGAGTGTCACGATGTGTTCTGGAGCAGCGTCGGGATGAACAGAGGCGAGAGTCATTATGAAAGGCCATGTTGTTTGGGGTTTGTGTACATGACACACAACAATATATCACGGCTTCTGCTCTTCCGGTTTCATCTGGAGGTAATTAGGGAGATTGACGATGATGTTTGCGGACTGCTTTACTACGAAGTTGTCACTGCTCAGCTCTTACAAAAGAGAGTGTCACATTTCTGAAAAGAGATGAAGCATTTTAATGAGTGGCTAAATCGATACAGCCGCCTGCATGAGGACTGTGGGAGTCAGTGAGGGATGAATTATTCCAATTCTCGGGAATACAAGGTAATTCAGGGATTTACATGAGGAATGACTCCATTAGCCACCCACATTATGAGCTAAATTGATCATTCACCAAATATTTAAATTCTCATAACATTATGAGAGAATCAGATCAAAATGAAAGCCATTATTCACTGGAAATTCACTGTAGGGCAAGATTTCTTTCAGATTGGGGGTGTTTCTTACACAAAACCATCCAAGACTTCAGAAGATTATAGTTCACAAGATCATGCTTATAGCCCAGATCTGTTCTTTTGATGGTGTAAAAAGACAAAATGACAAAAAATCTGATATTTTAAAGTGCAATCAATGATTGTCAGACTTAAAAAAGGCCAGATTTACAGTCGGTCACATCATGAAGCATTAAGCTTTTATTGATTTTTTTGAAAAAGTTAATGACACTGCTTTAAGTAAACCTGTTTAAATTAATAAAGAAAGAAAGGTCTGCACACAAAAAATACTGCTTTAATTTGATTGCAATCTATTCTAGAGCAGTGCTTCTTAACTGGTTTGACCATGAGACCCACATTTGAATTCTTTAAAATACCTTCAAAAATGATAAAAACTTTTATATTATGGTCAGGAGAAAAAAATTAAGGCGGAGTCATCTTGTCCCAGGATGCATCTTACCCCACATCAGGAAAACTATCTTTCCGAAGACCCTTATTAATCATCTGAAATCGTTTAAAGCCCTTTGAACAGTTTGTAGTTTGCACTGAAACTGTCTTTTGGACCTTGAACCGTTTGGTTCCCATTGAAGTCCATTATATGGAGAAAAATCCTGAAATGTTTTCATCAAAAACCTTAATTTCATTTCGACTGAAGAAAGAATGACATGGATGTCTTGTATGACATGGGGGTGAGTAAATTATCAGCAAAAGTTTTTTTTAAAGTGAACTAATCCTTTAAGTGTAAAATACCGAACTAACCCTTTAATTTCATCTGTCATTGATTTAATAAATTACACACAACAAAAGCTGTGTCTGAAATCGCTCCCTATCCACTAAATAGTGCACTATATCGGGTGTCGGCCATTTTGTAGTGGTGTCCGAATTCTGAGTGAACGACATCATTCCCTACATTCATTCACTACTTTTACCCACAATCATCTCTGAATTCGAGTATACATTCTATGTACACTCGCTGAAGCCCTATTTCCCACAATCCAATGCGGAGAGAACTGAGCGCGCATGTAAGTTCGGCGCGAGCAAGTTTAAACCAGAGATTACATTACATCCAGTGGAGGATTTGAAAAATATCCGTTAATCGTCGTTTTGAACATAATAACGGTCGCCGGAGGGCGCTCGACGACACGTCATCTGTGAACGTGAGAGTTAATGTACAATTTCAGTCGATGAAACTACAAAGCTGGCACGGAGGTATAATTACAAAATAAAGTCATTATGATTGTTATTGTTGTTAATATTATTTTATAAAGTAGGTAATGTAAGATAAGATAAGTTTTATCAGTACGCGTGACGAAGCCTTTACTGCGACAGCTCCAACTCTCCGACGCACAGTGTAAACGTCAGCGTCCGAATTCACTCACTTCATCTCGTTCACTCCTTGCAGATATAGTGCACTCAAATGCCATACACTATATAGGGATTAGTGAATGAGTGAACGAGTGAGCGGTTTCAGACACAGCTAAAGCCTTTTATTAGAAAAATGTGTAAATTAGCAAGCTAGTAGGCTACATCAGTACGGAGCCCTTAAAGGGACATGGCGGTGGAAAAAATATGAGATGGGACGACATAATGTATTTCAAAACTTTTGCATTGCCCCGAGAAACTGCATTCGCTCGGCAAGAACTCAAAGGTTTTACGAGCGACGGCTTCTGCGAGAGAAGTGTTTTTCTCCATCAAAATGTCCCTTTAGGGGCCCTGTACATCGCTTACCTCATGGTGTACAGCAGGGTGCCGTCATCTTGGATACGCAGCAGTTTGTTGGGCATGGTCATGTTGTGTGCCACAGATTTCTTCCCGTTGTGAAAGAATGTGTCTGGAGTCCAGATCTTACTGGCCATCAGGTTGTTCAAACGCAGGATGTTCATCGGTCCCTCGAACTTCAGTCGTTCATCCTTCCAGCTCTGCCTGAAGAACACGTCGATGGTGTACTCCTGCCAAAAGATGAAATCCCAGCACAGTTTACAATAACACAAGGTGCTGTTAGATGTTTTCTGTCGCGAAGGGCTTGGATGGTGTTTTGTTTGTGATAACTGGATGCACAATACGCTCTTACACTGATTGACTGGCCGTGAATTTGCTGTATACTCACAATTGTAGCAAACCAATCAATTGGATGAGCTTATAAAAGTCTGCATCATTTGAAATCAAGCATTTTCTTGTCCACAAAAGACTCAATGTCTGCAGTGTAACATTTTCTTTATCCACTTATTTGTGCAGTGGTGGATAAACACAGTTTGCCAAATGATTTGCAAATGGAGTTTATTGCATTTGAGACTCGAACCCTGCTGAGGAGAGTCAATCGCTCAAACCTTTAACTAGGGCTGAGTGTGATCAGATCCCATTCTCGACTCCGAGAGAGACTTGTGCTGCCCAGAGATATCATTACAAGCTCATCACGGATGGTAGAACAGGGAAAACTTTAAAAAATACTTTAGCTTTTGAAAAGGGGAAAAGGTGATGGAGTTTTAACCAACAAGTTTCCAGTGAAGCGGTTTGGCGCCAGTAATCACAGCCAACCAGAACGTAGTTGATGTTTAATATATTGCTATGTAGAGTGGAAATTTCACAGTGGACGGGGCTACAAAACACTTCAACACATTGGGCCCTATTTTAACGAAGTATCAAGTAACTTTGTGGGCGCTGTTGCTATTTAACTGGCAGGATAAATGACTCTTGCGCTCGACGCAAATTTAAAAGGGGTTGGTCTGAAGTAGCTTCATTATTCATAGGTGTGGTTTGAGGCATAATGGAAACAAATCAATAAGAGCATCATATCACATTCCCTTGATGAACGAGGTGCGCTTTTTCCATGGCGCAATACTATTATAAGTATTGTAGCTTCACAATCGGTTCACAGCCGGGGAGATCGATGTTCTCGTCAGGGCCGTAAAAGAAAGAGAAGTGACATTGGGGATGGGACAAACCCACCCAGATTAGCTTTGGTTAAACATGCATATAATAATGTGGGTAAATGTGTAAGCTTTATGCCTATTTTTCCCATCGTCATGGACACAACAATGATTTCCCTCGTGTTTTAATATTTTTCCATATAACAATGTATCATTTAAATGTAAAATGCATCTAGGTGAGAGAATCATCTACAGTAGAGCCAGACCGATATATCGGCCGGCCGATATTAGGCATTTTCCAAAATATGGGTTTTATTTCAAAAATAAAATAAAAATGGACTAAACACGCTTCAATCATCTCTCATTGGCCTGTTATATTGAAAATGTATGTTTTACAATTTGAAGTTTGATGTTATCTATTGCTAAATTATGGCTCATCATAGACTAGCTAACCACAAAGCTAGCTAATGCCACTATCATCAGTGGAAGACCGCTAACGTTAACATTAATGAGCTGGAAACCACAATGAACTTTTTCTGCCTAAATAAAGTATGATTACTGTATTTATAACTAGCATATCTCTAGTTACAGTCCCTGCATTGTAAAATGTAAGTTATACTTGCGAGGAGTGAACATTTAGACATAAAGAAACGTATCTTGCGCACAAAAGTTAGCTTTTATTTTACACGTGTGTGAAATCCAACAATATTTAACAAAAAAAAAATAATAATAATAATATATCGGCCGATATATCAGAATATCGGATTTTAAAACCCCAAAATATTTGTATCGGTATCGGCCTTCAAAATCCTTTATCGGTCGGGCTCTAATCTACAGTGTATGCGTGTTGTTCACGCTCTGTATTTGGCCAAGTATGCGCGCTTAAAATAGCATCTGATTGTACACGCCACTGACTTTAGACTCGTTTTTTTCTGGTCACTGGCGCAATTGTTTGCAGGAACTGCAAAATATCACTAGAGTTTGGTTTATCGTAAACACGCCTCCTTTTTGCGTCGATCCGCCCAGGGTGCACACGTTTGATTTGATTTTTATTTAGAAGGGACCATGTGCAATTAATAACATAAATGTAAACATTTGATGCATTACACCAGAGTTAGCCTTAGGCTAATTTACATCTGCAGTCCCCAAATACAAATAAATACATACAATATAGATAAAAATATCAACATTATTCAAAAATACACGGGATATCAAACATAAAACATCAGACATTGTTCAAGAGCATATACCGTGTACTTAATGCCCTTCACTGGCACACAGACACACACACTCTATAATACAATGGTACGCCAACACCCAACCCCTTCTTAACCCTACAATAAGAAGGTAAATGTGACTTAAGGAATTATTATCTTCTTATTAAACGGTCAAAGTTCTCAATGCTTCGTTTCGCATGTATGGACCCTCATTATGTTACTGTGTTAGTGTGGGGCTATTTTGAGCCTTGTCAGTGGTATAAACTAGCGATTTCTTTTTACTTAGTCAATGCTCCCAGTACTAGCATTATACGCTAAACAGTTTTTAGAGATAAAACACTTTACATTCGATTATCATGAAAACAAATCTCAGAGAACGGTTGACTAGTAGGTACCGATGTTTTATTAGACCAAAGGTTCATTTTGCACAGGAGTTCTCCTGTAATCTGATGGATGAAAATGCATCTTAACACCATGGCAGACTCAAAACAAGCTGAATCAAATGGCAGCATTTCAAGAATAAAAGCAGCTTGACTAGAATCAGTGATTTAAAAGCAGTGCTAGACTAACTTAACTCAATTCTCCATTGAAAGTTCTCGTTTAAAGCAGTTTCAGACTGAAGTGCTTCACTGAGCAGTTAGACAGAAGCACTGTGCCAGAAGTTATAATACTGCTCGACAGTGTCGCAGGAGCTGGTTTTGATGGATGTACAGCTCGTCCTCTGGCACGTCTCTCAGATAGAGACGGTTCGTCCAGTCAGCACTCTGAGATGGTTACGACGGTCTGATTTCAGTTGAGGGGCTTGTATTGTCCCAGCTGAGGAGGTTTTATATGAACATCCATTAACAAGAGATGAACCAGCACCACGTGAACCCTGCACTCGCATTATTACAGATACTCCCACAACATACATGCACGCACACACACATATCACGGAGTAAGGGAAATAAAGATAAGTAGGTGGTGAGGTCAGGAATGAGTGTTTATGAGATTGCCTCACAGGTGCTGAGGATGCATTTCCATTGGATTATTCATAGATGCATTATTTATGAGAGTGTGTATGTACAATATTGTTTATTAGTTAAAAAATGCTCACCCTGGCTGCATTTATTTGATCAAAAATACAGTAAAAACTAATATTGTGAAGTATTTTTACAATTTAGAATAGATGTTTTGTATTTCAATATATTTCAACAAAGCTGAATTTTCAAGATCATTACTCACGTCTTCAGTATCATCTTTCAGGAATCATTAAAATATGGTAATTTTCTGCTCAAGAAACATTAATTATTATTATCAATGTTGATGTAACGATCACCAGTGATAACCGGGATAAACCATCAGAGACAACCAACAAACTACATTTCCCATAATCCTTAGTTTGTCCAGACTAATCAGACATGATCATAAAAACATGGTAAAAATCACCAGAACATAAAGGGTCAGAACAACATAAGGTTGAGAAAACAATGAGCTAATCCTTATGTCTCACCAGTCTTAACTCTTTCCCTGCCATTGACGTGAATTTACGACATAAATGAGATGCCATTTATGGATTTTTTCCGGTAGGAGGCGCTATTACACATCTGAAAGTGAAACTTTCACATCTGAAATGAGATTTTTAACCCAACAGTTGGTTTGGTTAATATTTTACCCAAATTTGGGTGTATTGCAACCGCTAACTGTAAAGAGTACATACTGTACCCTTAAGTCAAGTTAAGCCTATTATAACGCTTACAGTATATATAATTTCAATGCAGCTTTACTGAGCCCTGTACTAATGTCTAAGTTTTAGGGTTTAGTTATGATGATATAAAAAGATGATATAAGAGATCCTAGATCTAGCTATATTGGATTAATAGTGCGCATCAGAAACTCGGGCACATGTCTGGGTGTTCAAAGGCAATTTAGAGATTTCAATATTGTTCAGTATTGCTCTATTAAGAGATTTAAAAGTTGGTCTGTTTTCTTTTCTTAAGAGATTGAAATATCATCGGTCAGAGTTGTTCTGTCTTTAATATCGGTTCGTTTCATTCTGTAAAGAGACTTAAATGTTGGTTGGTTTTGTTCAAAGTGGGAGTAAGCGATTCTCAAAAAGTATTAATGAAAATGAAAATGTGAAAAATATTTAATGTGATAAAAAAACAGTATAAAAAAGGATTCTCAACTTTAAATATGCACTCTTAGAAGAAATGGTTCTATTTAGAACCAGAAATGGTTCCATCCCCCGCTTCATATGGAACTCCAAAATGGTTCTATATAGAACCATTTTTTTTGGTAAAAGGTTCTATTGGCCAAGTACGGAACCCCAGTGTTCTATATAGAACCCAGAGGAACCCTTTTTTTAAGAGTGTATAGAACCTTTTAGGGGTTCCAAATATGTAGCGCTGATAGAACCTTTTAAGGTTCTATATAGAACCTTTTCTTCTAAGAGTGTGGGTGCATTTATAAGGGCAGCGTGGCAGCAGATATCAGTTTATGTGAATGTAGGCTGTCCTCGTCTCACCCCAGCGGTGTACAGAGGCTCTTGGGGCCGTAGGGCAGCACAGGGGTCCAACAAATACTACTTCATCTCTAACCCCTCTCTCCTCTTTCCTAGTTGTCCTTCCATCTCATTCGCCTCTTATTCCATACCATCTGCTCCATGGCTCAGAGGCACACCTCATTAATAGACAGGATGACCTTCTGCGCTGTTGTGTGTGTGTGTGCATCTTGGCTTTGCTTAGGCCAGATAGAGCCGCACCGGAGGCTCTGTGCAGAGCGGGTTTATCAGGATACAGAACCTCCCGTGTTTACCCTCATCCATCACGGCAGGACATCCCGTACGAGGATGATGTTGGTTTAAGATTCCCAATGCTACCCGCAAGTCATATCTGTCACCGCACCTGCTGACAGAAGCTAATAAATATAAAGAGGAGGCATGATAGAAAAAGAAGAGGTTCTGGATCCCGTAAGAAAGAGGAATCACAAATTAAATATCAGCCTACTGTATCATATTTGATACTCAAATCTATAAGGCCTCTAAATGATCAACATATTTCAAAATTGTGTCTATGAACTTAAACAATGTCATATTTGCATTAAAAATGTCATTATTGAGCGAAAGAAACTTATCATAAACATGCATAAACCTTACTTCATATTCAAGACATATGTCATGTCATGGTTATGAAGGTGTCATGTTAGTCTTATGCACACCCCTTCAATTAAAGTCTTACCACTTGGGCTACTATAACTAGAAATGAACTAATAAAAATAACAAAAACACAACAAAACTACTAAAACTTTACCTAAAATCAAAATAAAAAAACAAAAAGTACTGTAATTCAAAAAAAAAACTATTATAATTTCAATGATACTAACACTGCCATACGTTTACTCTATATTTAGTAGAAGTACAGTAGATGCAGGAAAAGCATCTCAGACAATGTATACTTGAAAGAAAAATCGGTCCCACTTTATATTAAGTGGCTTTAAGTACTATGTACTTTCATTGAAACTAATAATTTGATACAATGGACTTATTGTGTACATACATGTTTTTACATTGTACTTATATTTTCAAAATACCAGCATGTAATTACAGCTGTAACTAATTTATGTAATTACATCTGTAATTACACAGCTGACCCATCCCTTATACTTGAACCTCCCCTTAAACCTACCCATACCACCACACCTGTCCCTAACCTTACCCCTATCACACCTCAATAGCAGCAAAAGTGTTTTACAATACAACAGGAACACAATAATACATTTTACTTATTGTTCGATGTAAGTACGTAGTACTTAAAGCCACTTAATATAAAGTGGGACCGAAAAATCTATCTAAAAGTCTTCAAAAGCAACCATTAAACATAACCATTTCCCTCTGGGAATAGGTGGTTTACTGATGCCACCTGGAAAACCGAGATGTGCAGTTGAAAGCGAATGCTATTTGTGTCACCCACAATTTAAAGAGAATCACCCTGGCACTGCTTCACATACTCTAATAAACCCGTCTAACCGATGTCGACCTGACTGCAAACATGCTAACGCTCAGCAGCCACACCTACCCGACCTCTTCAGCTCATTACCCACGAGTCTCTTCACTCAGCCGTTTACCTGAGAGTCACACGGTTCCCAACAGGGTCAGCTCTAATGATGAGGGTTAGCATGGCCACAGGGCATAGACAGAGACAGGCGTTCATTGTAAACCCACAGTGCAGAAAACTAAATCCACAGGCTTTTCTAAACAGCTCAACGCCCTTGACGATAACAATATGACCTCTGGCTTGAAGCGAAATTGCAAAACAACAAGTAAATGACACTGTCACTTTTTTCCCCAGCTATTTACAAACTAAAGAATTAAACTTTTACATGTTTTATTGAACTCGATCATCAGAGCTCGAAATCAGCGTCTAAGACAGCACGAGAAAACTGACTCGAGCTCTCTTTCACGTCGTCTTGCGCTTGAACAGACATATTCAAACAAAATTGTCAAAATGTCCATCTTGGCAAGTCTATCCTCGTATAGTCAGTTATGTCTAGGGGTGTAACGGTACACAAAAATCACGGTTCGGTACGTTTTCGATACAGCAAAAAGAAAGAAATGCTTTGTTTAAAGAAAAAATATATGTTTAAATAAGTGTGAGTTTTCCTAGATCTTGAAATTTCAGGTTTATAAATGGCGGTCATCTTTGAATGATGAACAAATAATGTTTTCGTCATCACATTAAAAATAACATTAAATATATATTTATTTATATAATATTTGAATTTTGAAGTGCTGGAAAAAGATGTGAAGTACTTGAAAGCATTTCACCATTCCAGGCAAACTGGTTCTAGTTTGTGTTACTATGCTAAATCCATGGTGAATGTTGCTGGTCTGTGGATGTAGAGTATTGCTAGTTCATTCACGGCACAATGTTTCTCCTGGTTTCCATGACAGCGCTGTTTGATCTTATAGAGATCTACAGTTAATAACGGAGAAATGTGAATGCTTCTCACTAGATCTCGCAGCGATGTTATTACCTCAGTGGCGAATTCAAATGTTTTCTTTACCGGATCTCTTAGCGCGGTGTGGTAACAGTGTTGCTTGATCGAGATCGGCTCGCGCTGCACAGATGTTGCTGGTCCGAACTGATAAACGATCCATAAAGCACATAATGAGTAGCGCAGTTTCGTTCTGCTTTCATTCGCTACGTTGTGTTGGCCGCGCGAAAAATTATCCAAGCAATCGTTCGGTTTGTATGCGTACCGAACCGGAAGCCTCGAACCGAAACGGTTCAATACGAATACATGTACACCCCTAGTTATGTCGTAAATGAACGTAAACAATGGAGAAAGAAATGCACATGTCAATATCAGTATATTGAACCTGTACAGGTCTTAAAGTGACAACAGCCTAATATTCCTGCCGCTGTCTGTGTTTTTTATTTTAATCAAACAACAAAAGACAAAGAAAAAGTACTCTTTTAAAAATTCAAAATGAACTTTTTTTTTTTTTAACTTCTTACAGTGAATTTTGGAATTGCCTTTTTTGGAATAGACTTTGCATTAAAATACTGTCTAGATAAGCAGGTCACTAGGTTTTGGAGCAGATCTGATATTGATATGTGTGCATTTGCATGTTGAATTCACAAAGAAGGCGTACAGCTATGATTCAGTGAGGGAAAATGATTTTTTTTAAATAATTGATAGTGCAAAGATTTGTGAGCAGAATGAGGAAGGACTAACTGTGCATAGAGAGGGAATCTATTTCATAAGACGAGGACAGAAAAAAATTGCCGTTAACTGTCAGAGCACTTGAAAAGAAAAAAGAGGCGAAGAAGGATGGTGTGGCAGAGGAGGATGATAAGCCCCGGGGAAATGTGGAGAGGCAAAGAAATGGAACAATTTGTCTTTGAAAATGAAAAAAAAAAAATATCAAAGACTGGGACATGCTCTCCCTCCTGCGAGACAAGGTCGGCATGCTAACGTGTGAAGGCAGAGTGCCATGCATTGTATGTTTAACACAGAAGAACGCCTACTGTACGGTGGTACATTGCCTCTGAACAACTCAAGAAGGAAGAGTGGATGAGCAGAAGGAGAAGCAGACAGAAAGTGAGAGAAAGAGGAATGGAAAGAGGAACAGCAGAATGCGCTCTCTGGTCCGAGGAGCAGAAGGTGTAGCATCTGGGAGTAATCTCATAGACACAGGAGCTTTGAGGGTTGAGACGCTCACACTGAGACACTGGTGAGTGGACACATGGACGCACAGCACACACACAAATGTCCCACGGTTACTATAGTTTCCAACAAAATATCACAGCTACTGCCATCCTTAAAGGCATAGCGGAGGATTTTCTTTTTCCGGGTGGGTAGCCTATACTATTGGTCCACACTCTTAGAAGAAAAGGTTCTATATAGAACCTTAAAAGGTTCTATCAGTGCTACGTATTTGGAACCCCTAAAAGGTTCTATACACTCTTAAAAAAAGGGTTCCTCTGGGTTCTATATAGAACCGTGGGGTTCCATACTTGGTCAATAGAACCTTTTACCAAAAAAAATGGTTCTATATAGAACCATTTTGGAGTTCCATATATGAAGCGGGGGATGGAACCATTTCTGGTTCTAAATAGAACCATTTCTTCTAAGAGTGTACCTAAGTGTCAATCATTCTGGTGATATGTTTACGTAAGGCCGTCATACGTGCTCGTCCCTATGTAGTTTTCGCTTTAGCTAATAGCTAATAGCTAACTTGCTATTGCTAGCTGCTACGGATATTGCCTAGCCTACCTAATAATAAAAAATTAGAATTACATCACTGACGTAAACACTACTGTGATATTTTACAGGTACATTTCTGCAATGGACAGTATGAGCAAGCCAAGCCAGACTAGTGCAGAGTCGATTGTTCATTTGCTTTGTTAGTTTGTTTGCAGCTGAATCAAAGGTTCATTTACTGTAATGGCTTTCGATTAAAGTTCATTTGAAGCTCCAGGGTGGGCTGTAGCGTACAATCACGTGCAAGAACAATCAGAGCGCATTGTTAGCACACAGCTAACGTGCTTCATATTCAACGCAGCTTACATGAGTCATATCTTTTCTTCTCAGAACAAAAACTCCATTAACAAGCTCTGAATCCATTGAGAAGGGTCAGAGCGACGGTGTGAGTCAGCAGAGTCACGGATGCAGTCAGGTGACAAAGCCTTTCATTTCCTGCCTCCGTCGGATATGAAACTCATCCGGGTCACCATGGACCACTGGTTATTGAGCACTGACCAAAACAGAGCTCGCTGTCACAGATTGATATGTGTGGGTATATAAATGCATTAGCAGTGGCACTGTTCAAAAAAGGACACCTGTGGCGCCCATCTGTAGGCAATAGTTAGATAACATAATATAAATTCACATTTATGTATTTGGCAGGTGCTTTCATGCAAAGAGACTTGCACTGCATTCAAGGTGCATTCTCTGGAAATCAAACCCACGACCTGGCCATGCTCTACTGTTTGAGCTCGATTATGAGTCATCGCTAGACATAAAGCAGGCTAAACCTCAGATGGTCTGAGGCATACAAATAAGCTCCAATCTCAGTGGCTGGCTCCTAATCATTTCAATCATTTATTATTATTATTTTTTCATTGAATTACTAAATATAATTGCATGGTGTCACAGCCCATAGATTAGCTAATTTAAGGCTCTTTCTTTTCACTTTTTTCTAAATGGAAATTCTGACCACACAGATTTAAGTTCACTCATTTTAACCATTTGAACACACATTGAAGCACACATGCTCGCCTTGCTCGACTCTCCTGATCGAACTCGTTCATCAAAATGAACGAATCTTTTTATGAGTCATTTCATTCGTTGAATCACTCGAAATAAGATTCGTTCACTCTAAAAAATGCTGGGTTGTTTTAACCCACCTTTGGGTCAAATATGGACTAACCCAGCCGTTGGGTTAAATTTTTACATTATATTTTTAACCCAACATTTCGGGTTTGTCCATATTTGACCCAAAATTGGGTTAAAACAACCCAGCATTTTTTAGAGTGTTCATTTTGATGAACGAGTTTGAACAGGAGAGCCACGAACGTGCATCACGGAACAGAGCAAGGCGAGCATTTGAGCTTACACTCTAAAAAATGCTGGGTTGTTTGAACCCAATTTTGGGTCAAATATGGACAAACCCGAAATGTTGGGTTAAAAATGTAATGTAAAAATTTAACCCAACGGCTGGGTTAGTCCATATTTGACCCAAAGTTGGGTTAAAACAACCCAGCATTTTTTAGAGTGTATAAAACTTAAACTTTTTAATTTATTTTTTAAATGACCGATCGTTTCGCTTGATAAGACCCTTAATCATCATCTGGTGTCGTTTTATGGCCTTTGAAGCTGAACTGAAACTGTCTTTTGGACCTTGAACCATTTGGTTCCCAGTAAAGTCCATTATATGGAGATAATCCTCAAAAACCTTCATTTCTTTTCGACTGAAGAAAGATAGACGTCTGAATCTTGAATGACATGGGGGTGAGTAAATTATCAGCAAAAGTTATTTTTAAAAGTGAACACTACTTTTACACACAAAAGTGAACACATTACACACTAACTAAAGTTGAAAAGGTGTGAAAGCATACTAGGAGCCCTTTAACGTTGATAATAATCAGAAATGTTTCTTGAGCAGCAAATCAGCATGTTAGAATGATTTCTGAAGGATCATGTGACACTGAAGACTGGAGTAATGATGCTGGAAATTCAGCTTTGAATCACAGGAATAAATTACATTTAAAAATGTATTCAAATTAAAAAATAGGTTTATTAAATCGGAATAATATTTAACGTATACAAATTTAATTTAATATTTTTAATGTATTTTTTGATGAAATAAACGCAGCCTTGGTCAGCAGAAGAGGCGTTACAAAATCTTTCTGACCCCAAACATTAGAACGCTAGTCTATGTACTGTAAATCATTTCAGATTCACAAGCCCCATATACAGGTAAACAATCTGTGGTTGTGCCAGGTGGTCTCTTTATGTCTAGGTAGGTGGTTCTTGGCTCGACAAATCTGCGAAGTGCTGGTCCAAAAGGCTGACAGTGATGCTATTCATCCGCTTCTGACAAACAAATGCACAATAATGAATTCCACTCACCATATCGGTGTCTGAAACAGGGCCAAAACTGGTGACGTAGATGTCGGTCTTCACTGTGGTGACTCGATCTGGAGAAACATCAAAATGACCGGTGTTATTTTCCCAGAACGCAACAGCGACAGCCCTGTCTCATCTACCTCGAAAGGGGCATCTTTATAAAACCGCAGAAATGGATGCTGAATTTCACATTTTCATTACAGTTTCACAACAGAAAGAGCATTTTTTCTCTCTCCAGCCCTTCAGATGAAAGTGTGCATTAGGCAGGGGGTAAATGTGCTTGCATTTACTGGCCCGGTGTTAGGGTTGGCTAGTAATCAAATCTTTCTATCGCTGCTTCAATATATTCATATTTTGTCCTCCTTTATCTAAGCCTTCTTTTTTCTTTTCTCTCATTCAAAAGAGCTAGAGATATTTTCTCTGCTCGCTGCTCTATACAAAACAGGCACACAGTAAACACTTTTCAGTCAGATAGCGATGTATTATATACAGAACTACAACACAGACTATTCAAACCATTCCACGGCCTTAGAAATACATTAATGCACACATAAACTATTGCATTTTTCATTGACTCACATAACTCTAGCTTTACTAAGCTGAGCCTTAATAATTGATTTTGAACAACGATACAATAAAAATTCTGAAAAAAAGCAACACTTTGTCCCATATTCAGATAATATCAGAATGAATGATATATTGCAGATTCTCATAAATGAGCTTATGAGATCAAAGCGAGAGCCTGGGGTTCTTCAGTGGTTCTTCAGTGCTTAAAAGCAGCGAGTGTTCTGGGCTTGGAGATGTGTTATATTAATAGCGGTCTAATGTAGGGTTGGTTTATTCAGCTCTGAGCTGGAGGAAAGATGCTCTGAGATTTGTTCACTTATTCTCCTGTTTCACAAACACAATACAACCTGAAGAAAGTGCAAACTAATCACCCGATGACAACAGCAATCAAACAAACAAGAAGAAATTACTCCTCATCTTACAAACAATGTCTCTCTCTCTCACTCTCTCTCAGTCTGTCTCGCTCACGTCTCTACAATTGCCCTAATTATACAATGTTGCATGCTCGTCTGGGCGCCATCTCAACGAGGATTAAAAAAATGCATTGATTTTCATCTCTGACTAGATTTTGCTCGTCGTTCTTACACAGAATCGATAGACTGCTGTGGGAAAGTATAAAAAGACAAACAGAATTTTTATGCAAAACTAGAAATTTTGAGAGTGCCGCTTGTCTGTATAAAACTTGCTCATCGTGACAGTGTTGAGGGTAGTGTTTCTATGCAGTTCTCGGGAGTTGTTTTCAGTGCATTGCTATAGAGAAATCCATATAATATTGGAACACATAATGGCTTAGTCATTGTAAATATCAAACCACAAAGGCTGCGATTTCATTAAAGAAACGAGTGAAGCGCAAAAGCAGCTCATGATCCATGATTTCTCAGTGTTTCGCCATTTCACCTTTCCTACATATTTGTAATGAAAAGCTTGGTTTTAAGGTTTGAATATAAAGAATTTAAGACATAAGCATTGTAATTTATTTTATATATATATATATATATATATATATATAATAAATTACAAATTATATATATATAATAAATGACAATGCTTATGTCTTAAACCAATTATATATATATATATATATTACAGTGAAAACATATTATTAAAACAGTAATTTATTTTCCTCCAGGAAATTGTACTTATTGTTAATAATAATAAATAATTATAGCATAATAATAGTAATATTAATAATACAATCACACATTATTTTTTTTTTGAACAAATTGAGCAGTCCAACAAAAAAGCACAGAACTGTAAAAAAATTATACAAAATAAATAAAATCAGGCCTTAATGATATTCTGGTCTTGGTCACTCCTTCAGTGTAAGTTTAAGAGATTGTCCTCATCCATTGTGTAGCTTAAAATTGTAAAACATTTTTTATTTAAATGTTTATATAAAATTAACTGAGCAGTTTTAGGCCCCGTCCACACTACTGCATTTTATCTGCGTATTAGAATTGATCTCCGTCCACATTAAAACGACTGAAAACGCGGATCACGTGACCATTCACCAACACTGGGCATGTGTGTGCCGGTGTAACAAGAAACAGGTCATGTGATAGGTGGCTGACGAATCAGGGAAAGACACGTCATGACTGATGACACCCAATCATAGAGCCGAGCGTGAGCCTCTGCATCAGTGTTTCCAAACTCCTCCGTTTTGTCCCGTCTTCACTAAAACGCTCTCCAGAGATTCAAAACGCAAAACGGAGCTGCAGCGTTTCTAAACTTCTCCGTTTTAGGTCTTCATTTTTTTTCCGTTTTAGTCTGGACGGGAGGTGCAAACGTAGCAAAAGGTCTCAGCTTTTAAACGAAAACGCAGCAGTGTGGACGGGCCTTAACCTTGTCTTGTGGCCTTATTTCAGAAACTTAATATCTCTCAAAAATACAAACATGTACATACATGTTGCTCACATATTATGGTAGCCCTGTTTGTGCTAAATATAGCGTAATTTCACCTGTGCCATTAACATGTTTATAAGCAACTGAAATGTCAGGGCATGTCAGAACATCTCAAGGACCCCAAATACACCTTGGTCCCCAGGGGGTTAATAAAATACAAGTTATAAGCAATAATAATATTGCTAGTCCAGTAATGCCACTAACAATTAAGACTACTCATCTTTACAAACAACGACTGTTTCACTCTCTACAATTGCCCTAATTACTCAATGCCACACGCTGCTTTCAAGGATAAAAAGGTTGAAAATGGAGAAATCTGTGACTGAGCAGAAAGACTGCTGGGAAGGCATACAATAAAGCTTTTATAAACCGCAGCTCCTATTGAGCATGGCTATCAGGTGCCATTATTCTGTGAGGTTAGACGGTTGTGTTGTTAGCGGTCTGTGTGTGTGTCTGAGTGAATGTAAAGTGGCTCAGTCGGGTCTCAGAGGGACGGGGGAAGGGTCGAGAGTCTGTCTGAAATGAGACTGGGGGAGGTTTATAAAGAAGTGCTCTCATATACATGAGATTATTCACATATGCAGCAGAGCGATTCGAAACGCGGGCAGCGTCTGAGGGAATGCCCTGTTTGTTTGACTTCACCCCTCTCTCTCTCTCTCCTTCAGCATTTCACTCATCCTCTGAGACCAAAATCCTAGTGAACTACTTGATGTTTACTGTGTACATCGGCAGCTGCCTTCTGAGGAAAGGAGACCCAACGGCATGATTTGGAACGCTACACACGTCAAATATGAAGTGCACTGGAAACTCGACTCACAATTTATTTCAGTTTGGTGTAGAGCCCGACCAATAAAGGATTTTGAAGGCCGATACCGATACAAATATTTTGGGGTTTTAAAATCCGATATTCCGATATATCGGCCAATATTTTATTATTATTTTTTTTTCAGAAACGTGCAACAAAACATTAACAGATTTTCCTAACATATTTATTTGTTTTAACTAAAATAATATATGATAAAGCATTTTAAAAATAAACGTTTCCTTTATTGTCACAACACAACAGAGGAAAATCAAAATATATTAAAGTTCTGATAAATAAAATAATAATTAGTCCCTACATTGCCTTATAAGCTACCTTATAATTACAATATCAGCTTGCTTATCCCTTTACCTGCACTTTTTAAATTCTGTCCATCAAGCTACATCAAACCATTTTCAATCATCAGTTGCTGCCTGCCTCCTAAAACCTACTATTTAGCGATTCTAATCTAAATCCATTACAGAACGACAGACCGCAACGCACGCTTGGCGTTGTTGGATTTCACACACGTGTAAATGCACAAGATACGTTTGATACTTTTTCTCTAGGTCTAAATGTTCACTCCTCGCAAGTCTAACTTACATTTTACAATGCAGGGACTGTAACTAGAGATATGCTAGTTATAAATACAGTAATCAGTACTTTATTTAGGCAGACAAAGTTCATTGTGGTTTCCAAGCTCATTAATGTTAACGTTAGCGGTCTTCCACTGATGATAGTGGCATTAGCTAGCTTTGTGGTTAGCTAGTCTATGATGAGCTATAATTTAGCAATAGATAACATCATCTGCAAATTGTAAAACATACATTTTCAATATAACAGGCCAAGGAGAGATGATTGAAGCGTGTTTCGTCCGTTTTTATTTTTGAAATATTCATTTGTCGGCCATTATAACTGCCGATACCGATATTTTGGAAAATGCCAAATATCGGCCGATAATATTGGCTCTAGTTTGGTGTTAGCATATTGTGATACCTTTTAAAGGCAAAGCTTTTAATCTTCTTGACCACAAATCATTGGTCAGGAAATTAGCAACATTTAAGCAAACACACTACTTCAGAGTGGTTCAGCAAAGTTGTGTGCAGCAATGAATCACAATGAAGCACGAGTTGGTGATGCTCCAGAGTGGTGTCTAGAAGACATGGTGATAAATATAATAATAAATGCATCTCTATCACAGTGAAGCCCGAAGGAAGAGTGTCATTGTTAACTGCTGGTGTTGGTGAGCTACTTCACTGTGGAAAGTCATTTAATGCTTTGCAGTAGAGGAGAATATTGCAGAATGGCTTCCTACAGAGGGAAAGTTGTTATCGAGGAATGATCAGCCCAAAGATCAAGTCAATCAAGCTTATTCTGACCTGATCAGACTCCACATTTGAACCTTACAGTGAATATTTGGTCTCACATTAAACTCAAACCAACGGCAAGTCAGGACACCGGACATCGACTGAATGGATTCAACAGTTTAACTCTGGGGGAGTTGTAAAATGAGGCAAATTTCCAAAAAAACAAAAAAACATGGAGTATCCCTTTAAGTAAATCCACGACAGCATAATGATGCCTTAAAATGCTGCCTATGTATGGACTGTAGGCCGCTCACTGGGTGAAAAAAGACTACCTATTGCTTTTCAATCTTTATATAAACCTTGAATCAGAAATACCATTCTAACAGCGTGCATGAAAACACTCGCAATGGCAATAACAACACCATAAACTCACCTTGAACCAAATCAATAGCCTCTCGAGGACAAAATTACCCAAGTTTCGTTTATGCACCTTCTAAATGGTCCATTTATGAGGTCATTATATCCTCATTCCAACAGCGTTAATCTCCTCTACACAAAGTCAGAGATGCTCTTTGATTCGCTTACAAAAGTTAATAAGCCATAAACATGAATGGAATAACAACACATTCAGCCATTCTGAGATAGATCGACTGACTAAAGTACTGGATGGAGGAACAGGGGGGTTGTGGGAGTTTGGCCTGAGGAATGATGAGTAGCCTATATCGACCGCCCTCACTGTTTCCCCCAGAGTCTTGGTGCTGTGAACGGATTGGCGTAGCGGTGGACAAAAAAATGACATAAACAAACACGTTTCACTGGATTAACCGTTTTACACAAAAACAAATCAGGTGATTTAAAAGATGACAGACATCAGTGGAGTAATTTAAAAAGAGACCATCACAACATTAATTTGATATTATATATATATATATATATATATATATATATATATATATATATAGAGAGAGAGAGAGAGAGGATTATAGTGTTACCAATATTATAGTGTTATAGCATTATACTGCATATACTGTATATATGATGCTATAATACTATAGCATTGGTAACACTAGAACTATATTACTTAAAATGAACATATTGGTAACTTTATTACTTAGATAACATCTAACAATCATAAATATTTCGGAAACACTTTACAATAGTTTAATTTATTAACATTAGTTAATGAAGTAACATGAACTAACAATGAACAATTGTATGTATTTATTACATTTATTGCTATTGTTGTAAGTAAAATGTCTGTTGCTGTAGTTCAGAGTGCATTGACCAACGTTAACATATGCAACATTTGATCTTATGTATGTATTCGTAAAGGCTGAGATTAACACATGTATTGATCATTGTTATTTATTGTTAGCTAATGGATTAACCAATTTAGATTATGTTACGTCAGTAATGGATTACCTAACATTAACTAATTATTTTAAAGTGTTTTATATTCTTTTCTCACAAAGTAAATCAATAAAATTAAGAGAATTTGTTCAAATGATTTATATGAATAAAGTGACTCACAAAATAATATCATATCAATAAGTCATGGCAACATGTTTTTCCATTACTTTTAACTAGGGCTGTCAAACGATTAATCGTGATTAATCGCATCCAAAATAAAAGTTTGTGTTTACATAATATATGTGGGTGCACTGTGTATAATTATATATATATATATATATATAACTATACACACATGCTCATATATATTTAAGAAATATTTTCATGTATATGCCGTATATATAGATTTATATATTATTTATATTTTTAACGTTTTATATATAAATAATATATTTTTTTTACATATACATGCATGTGTGTGTACAAAATAATTATACGGACCCACATATATTATGTTTACACAAACTTTTAATTTGGATGCGATTAATCGCGATTAATCGTTTGACAGCCCTACTTTTAGCCCATCAAAATATTTTTACCAATTTCAAATTCACTTTTTTAGCCGTACAAGCCAATTTGATTACTTATTTATATTAAGCCATTAGTTATTACTTATAAGCCATTACTTATAAGATTACTTACTCATATTAAGCCATTAGCTAAACTTATGTCATTTTTTATTTATTTATTTATTTATTTATTTTTACAGTGTACACCTGACTGTTACTCCAACACCACTGTCGTAGAGCGATGCTATCAAAATGCTCTGAGAAACAAAAAGGTTTGCAAAACATGTGACTAGCTACAGTCATTTTGAAAAGTCATTGATTCGATTATTGACTTTTTGCTGAAATGTTGACAGGATGCTGGTAGAAACCTACAAGACCGTGAACGATTGACCTCTAGCATTGAGCGTCATCTCACTAATGACGCAAGACTGTTCACTCGGGTCACATAAACAGGCAACACAGACCCAACCTCTGATCCCAGGATTAAAGAGCCGGTCTGGCTGAGCCTGGGGTCAAAGTTCATGGGTTAAAACCGAACCGAGATGTGAAAGGGAACATGGAAAATGACACCAAGATGTAAACACAGGAGCGATGTGGCGTCCGAAACGGTGTTTATTAAAGCGGATGTGCAAATAAAACAGGTTATCAAGCACAACCGTCTAAATGTATTCTTATTGAAGCTACTATTCCATCAAGAACGATGAGTGATTTCCTGTTTTTCTTAAGTTATTTGATTCATATACAGTAAAAAATCCTGGAATGTTTTCATCAAAAACCTTAATTTCTTTTCAACTGAAGAAAAAAAGACATTGACATCTTGGATGAAAGGGGGTGAGGAAATTATCAGCAAAAGTTGGTTTAAAAGCGAACTACTCCTTTAAGGCCATGCCCACTCAGATAAAACACAAACATACAAAAATAGTACATTTTAGTACAAATATACATAGGAACAGTAAGAACAAAAACAGAGACGGAGGACAAGTTGAAGGTCTCTCTGCGAGAGAGCCGAGCTGAGAAGAGTAGATTCAACATGTGTGGAGAATAAACAGCTCATTCAGCCGTGCTGTTAAAAATGGTT
Source organism: Pimephales promelas (assembly GCF_016745375.1). Next base: position 2,499,803 of record NW_024121999.1, read on the forward strand.
CAAAGGATGTGAAGAGATGAAAAGATTCAGCCCTCCACTATCCTGAAAACATGCTCCTTGTCTTTGAGTGTCTGAAATATTACTACTTATTCATTCTGCTTTGTCTTTTCAAGCTCTCGTGTCCACGGCTGGTAAGTTTTATAGCGGCCGGATCTTTATATGTGAAGAGCGGCGTGAATGTCCTTTCAGCTCTAATCACAATATCGAGAAGAACCGTACCTGCCTAGAAGAATGCTTTATTGCTCAGAAGTTGCTCTTGACATTTAGTGGCATTCTCAGATATGCTTCATTTAGGTTTCAACAGCGTTGGGGAAGACTAAAGTGATTGATGCTACTAACTAAACTTACATTGTTCAGTAGTTTGACAGAAGCTAAAGTCTCCTCTTTCTCATGTAGCCCTGAGAAGTAAGTGGTATTCAAAATGTCTAGTTTATTAGTTTATTGGTGAACCAAATCAAATGATTCAAATCAATCAAGTGATTCAATTGAATAAAGTAGGTTCATTTGAGATTCCAATGAGTACAGTCTGGGGAGGAGTGAAATAAAGATGGGTAGTGCTTAAAATTCTGTTGCTTTTATATGAAAAGACACCCAAAGTACCAGTTATTTAATTTCCCCCATAAAGATATGTTTTAAATCCATTTTCAGTTTAATAAAGACCTGCATTTTTTTTTTGTTATTGTCAATGATCTGTCCCATATATAGATCACATTGTCAATGTTTAAATCAAACATTTTGGAAGAGAGTAAAACATCACGGTTGATTAAACCAATGAGCATTCAGCTGTGTCGTCAGAAAGTTGTTTCCCATCATGCCTTTTGTCAGCGCAGTGGGGGGAAAGCATATGCGCCCGAATGCGCCATCTGGCACATTTTTTTTGCATACTGTACGTCAGTATGACATCAGAGCGAGTTGGACCAAACGTGGACACATTTCTAACCAGCATGCATCTTTTCGTGATTTTGCAAACCTCAAATGAGCCTCGGGATTCAAATGAATCAAATGATAAATTTCAATTGACCAAACTACTGGGATGAATCAGAATCCCTACCACTAGTAAATGTATCTGTTCAAGAAGCTGGATAGTAGCTTAGATCATTAGACTTGGAAGAATTTGATGAGAAATGTTTGAGACCTCTGACCTTTGACATCAGACTTTGGTAACATCTAAACACAGTTTGAGGCATCTCTTCTAAAACCCTAGATCAGGCAAAAGTGAGATCACTGGGGTGTTGTTCTCAGGAGAACAAAAACAAAACAAGCTTCTACAAAAGTACTGATTTAATTTAGTGGTATTCAACTGGCGGACATAATTCTGCCATTTTACCGTTCACTTTGAAATTAATTTTTGATATGTTTTATCTTACCTCAAGGGCATCCAAGATGTAGGTGTCTTTGTTTTCCGCAGTAGTTTCAATTTTTGATATTTTTAGGTCAAACCGTTCTTCTCTGTCAGTCATATAATGGAGGTCTATGGTCACCACCTCAAAGAGCATGCACAGAGAAGTCCAAATTAAACATGATTTAATGACTCGTAAATGTAAGTACACATTGATGGCCCAAGACACGAAACGAGCGGTTTGTGTGACCATAGACCTGCATATATGACTGACAGACAAGACCGGTTTGACCTAAAAATATCCAAATTGAAACTACTGTGGAAACAAAGACACCTAAAAGTGAGCAGCATGTCAAAACAATGTGGTTCACATTCACACCACAAGCGCTCAGGGCATTTATAGTAATGATCGTTCAGCACTACATCCTCTAATTAAAGATGGCATGGTAAGATGACTTTGAATTACTTTAGTTTTGTGCCCATGAAGAGATATTTGATTATTATTGTTTGTTTTTAGTAGTTTATTACTTTGTGCAAAATATTAAAACGGTCCATACTTTTCATAAGAGGCAAACCCTTCACCCCTACTTTGTTTTATCAGTCCCAATGCCTTCTATGTGCCATAAACAAGATGTCTAAATGTAAAATAAATAAAAATACTTATATAACATCTGATACTACCTTTTTATATTCATATCCAGCAGAGAGAAATATTTGCTTTTATTAATGTAAATTTTTGTGAAAATTCTCTCATCACTGCTTTGGCTCTCGGGGCCCAAGATTCTCATCTTTGATGACTATTTTGATTGTTTCACATTGTTTTTCTTTTACAAAGTACTCCGGCTGCCTCGATGGAAATGTAACTGAAAAAAGTAATGTCCGGACCTGTCCTGGGAAGGAAATATTACGGTGGCCGAGAAGGGTCACAACACATACAAACTACATATTCAGAAA